>VIBQ01000121.1:44915-105105 GCA_006937295.1 Carpinus fangiana | reverse complement strand
GAAGTCCATTTATAGGGTTAGAAAAACCCTAGGGGCTTTAAAAAACCTAATAAAATCAGAAGATAGACCCCTAGTCCACTTAGGGTTTGGAAAACTCAATTTTAAGTGTCTTTCCACATTTGGGTCGCTCGAGTGCGCTCAATCGCACTACCTTTCACTCGACCGTTCCTCTTCTGCGCTCGAGCCTAGGTGTCGTGCGTTCGATCCGAGCTCTAGCTTTTCCCAAAATTGGTCTTTTATGCTTGAAACTTCAAAAAACGCTTCATTTTCCTTCAAACAAAACTGAGAAAAACACGAAAAGAAAATAAAACAACACAAAATAACATGACTAAGAGATTAACATAGTAGGCTTGCTAAAATATGTATATTGCACTTATCACACTCCCAAATTACATATTGCTAGTCCCTTAGTAATACGAAACTAAAAGTAAAAAGAAATTTAAAACTAAACACTCTAACTCCACTATCGTAGAAAACATGATTGCATTTAGAATATGTAATAAGCCTTTTAAACCCCTAGGCATTTCTAGTAAGACGAGTGAAGTCTCGTAAGGGTTTAATAGAAATGCTACCCACAAACATTCATGCACAGTTCATGTCATCCTCAAAATTAAAGTATCACTCAAAATCATGATTTTTATTCATTAACAAGCTTAAAAAGATAAACTCTATCTTCACAATGGATTGAAATTTTAAAATTTAATCACTTACAAAAGGTTGGCTAAGGCATCACAAGCTTAAAATGGTGTAAGGTGAACTAGCACATAAATATGAAGCTTCCAATTATTTCCAATTTGCAGTGTCTCAATATCTCAAAGTCCACTGAGATCCTTATCAAAATGAATAACTATGGCATACTTTTATTTTCATTCTTTTTTGTTAGGCTGTACAATGCTTACTTCCCTTAAGATTTATAATTGAACCATGTAACAAGTGTTAAGCCAATGACTCCCAAACCAGATGATTTTAGGGCATTAGGTGTAGAACATCCCTAAGGACTTACTGACTTGAGTAAAAAATGATACAGAACTAAACTAGCCATGATATTAACTAAATCAAAATTCTCACCTTTTGACGTGAACACTTAATGCTTAATGAAGCAAGAGGTCTAGTTACTCAGTGAAAAAACTTAAAATTGATCATATATATATATATATATATATATTAAACTAATGCCAATTTATCATCCAACAAGTCACCCAGCTTCACCTATGACATAAAAACATACACATCAAGCTCTCATGTCATACCTCATAAAAGATGTGCTAATGTGCTTGTTTCAAATCAAATTAAACATGTGACTTCTCATATGCCCAAAGTAAGTCACCAGACTTAGAATTCTATCATCAAATCATGTGTTCAAAATTTTAAACTCACCAATAAAAATCAAGTCACAATTTTTGGATCAACAAAAATTTTAAGACATACATGAACATGCACTTTTCTTCAAAAAACAAAAAATAGGGGCAAAGTGTGTAAGTTGTCTCCCATGCTCCCAAACTTAAATGACACATTGTCCTTAATGTGTGTATAGCATGGAAAGATCTCACCTAGGAGATGGGGGAAATTGGCTGTAATGGTATGGCTCATAGCACGCCCCCAAACTTGAACACAAGCACACTTGTCCCTAAAAAACAAAATACTAAAATAACAACGAAAAACAAAAAGAAACTAAAAATTAAACAATAGGAAAAATGAAAAACAACAAAAAATAAAAAGGATATGATATAGGGTGCCTCCCATGAGCGTGAAGTTTAACGTCTTCAGCCAGACTATTGTACTTCTCACTGCTGAATGGTGGCCTTAGTACCACAATTCTGGTCAGACAAGCTCGAGTTCCTCACTTGTGGTCCGAGGCTTTTGGTAGTAGCTTCAATGCTACTCTGCTAGGGAGATGTGCTCAATCTTATCTTACTAGGCTCTAGAATTTTTGGTTCCGCTGCATATTGGGCAGACTGGAGTGCCATGTCCTCATCTCTTGGTCCAAAGTCCCTCTCCAAATAAGGCCCCACTCTGTGTCCATTAACCTTGAATGTTTGATTTTCTTTTGGGTTATGAACCTCCAATGCTCCATGGGGAAACACTTTCGGTGACAGTATATGGGCCATACCATCGTGACATGAGCTTACCAGGAAAAAGTCTCAACCTTGAATTGTACAATAAAAGTTTTTGTCGTACATGAAACTCTTTTCTGACAAGTTGCTTGTCATGATATGCCTTGGTCCTTTCTTTGTACAGCTTGGCATTTTCATAAGCATCATGCCTCAATTTCTCTAGCTCAAGCAACTGAAGTTTCCACTTTTCACCTGCTTGCTTCATGTCGAAATTGAATTTCTTTATGGCCCAATATACTCAATGCTCTAACTCTACAGGCAGGTGGCATGCCTTCCCAAAGACTAGTCGATATGGTGACATGCCAATGGGAGTCTTGTAAGCGGTTTGATAGGCCCATAATGCTCCATTCAATCTCAGGGACCAATCCTTTCGATTGGTGTGCACTGTCTTCTCCAAGATGTTCTTGATTTCTCGATTGCTAATCTCCACTTGTCCACTTGTCTGGAGATGATATGGAGTGCCTACTTTATGTGTGATTCCGTACTTCATTATCAAAGATGCAAATGGTTGATTGTTAAAGTGGATTCCTCCATCACTTACGATTGCTCTTGGTGTTCCAAATCGAGTGAAAATGTTTTCCTGGAAGAACTTCATAACAACTTGATGATCATTAGACTTTGAGAGGACAACCTCGACCCATTTAGACACATAATCTACACCCACAAGAATATATAAATCCCCGAATAAGTTAGGAAATGGGCCCATAAAATCAATGTCCCACACATCGAAAATTTCAACATCTAGAATGTTTTGTAATGCATTTGATTTCTATAGGAGATGTTCTCGGTCCTTTGGCATTTGTCACAAGCTCTGCAAAACTCAAAAGCATCTTTAAATATGAGGCCAAAAAAATCCAGATTGTAATACCTTGAGTTCCGTTTTCTTGGCTCCAAAATGTCCACCACATGCAAGTTGATGGCAATGCTGTAGGATGCTGGTATACTCTTCCTCTGGTTGTAGTGACCCAAACAATTAACTAAGCTTAGATAGCTTAGTTAGAGGATTAATTTAAGTTTTGGGTCACTAGGGCTACTACAGGAATTCCACTTCGGTGCCTACTATAGAAAACAGAAGTTTATAGTTCTGTTTTTTTCCAGCCTTTTGAATAATACTAGCCATGTCCCAAAATGCAGCCTATAAATAGGACTAGCTTGCCTTGTTTTCAAAATCACAAATAGTAGCTCTCTTTCTTTCTCTCTCTCTCTCTCTCTCGCACTGAGAGTACAACAGTGAATATATATATATATGTGAAAAGTTTTGGAGCTACTTCAAATGGGAGTGTTAGGTATAATTCTTTTATCATTAGTTTATATCAATTCTAGTCATTAGAATTTAAATTATGTCAATATAATGCCTAAATTGCTCGGGAAAGTGTGATTGAATATCTCAGGATTGATATTATATTTAATCATCCTTTTAAATATTACAAATGCGTCATTGTACTGCCTAAATTTTATTAGGTATTTTATAATAGCGCCGTTGTGATGCCTAAGTAATGTTATATGTTTTAGATAAATATTACATTAATGTCGTAGTAATGCCTATATAAAAATATGTGGTAACGTTACATAGTCGTTATGATGCCTGAGTGACATTATAATATTTTAGATAAATGTCGTTATGTTGCCCAATTTTGGATTGAGCATAGAGAGAAATTAAGAAGTCGTTATTTTAGCCTTTTAATTATAATTTAAACTTATATTTAGTCACTCGCGGGCACACTAAATGCAGTGAATTTTAGAATTAAGGTTTAGAACGGAAATCCAACATAACAATCTACGTTGACAAGTAAGTATAATTACTTACTGAGCATGGTACTATTTTAGTGAGTACAACTGCTTACTGAGATTGATACTATTTTATAAAACTTTCGAAGTATGATTATTACATGAGCCTGAATATTTTATGAGTAACATGATTATATGCTTTCAATTATTTTTATATGTATTGAAATGAGTTGTGAAATGAAAAGAGATGATTATGAGAACAAAAGAATGATTTTAAGAGATATGATATTGCACACTGTTGAACATTGAGAATAAGAGATGAATTAAATATAAAGTAAGAAGGTTTTCCTATGTTAACGGTGAGAGCCGAAGGAGCCTCTCAGGTTAAATAAGAAGCATTTTGTCTTTCTAAAGTTAAATGTGAAATGATGAGGTGTTTTTATATTAACGGTGGAAGCCAAAGGAGCCTTCCAGGTTAAAATAAAAAGCCAGGTGTTAACCGAGGAGCCGAAGATGTCTCCTGAAAACCGTAAACGAAATGTTCAAGTCCTTTAGAAAGCCGGAGAGGCTAGAGATTGCATTGCATACATTTAATAATGTGATTTATGATTTATATGTTTTACCTCTTTCTATTTATATACATATTCATTTTATGAGATGCAAGTAAAATGTATATATGTATAAATATAAAGTCGTGTGTCTAGAAAAGATAAATGCATTTTATCACAAACAACTCTATAATGCTTATTTTATCAACTATGGATTATACAAAAATGATTCCGTTTGGAAAACTTAACGTAGCTATTATTATAATCACCATGTTAGAAATACTCTTGAAAAATATGGCTCATATTAAAAATGTCAATAATTTTTATACCTATTGAGACTGTGGACTCATTAATCCACCTATGTAAATGTAGTAACCCCATGATTATACCACATTTACATAGATATTGATGCATATGCAAAGGAAGTTGAAGATGATCCATATTCATGTCTATGTTATTATGGATAAAGTTTTCTGGTGTTTTAGTTTATTGTAGAATATTATGAAGATGTTTATCTTTTGGAATGTATCTATAGCTAGACATGTTTTAGGTACTTTTGATGTATATCTACCTATGTGCTGTCTGTGGCACTTTTGATTAGTGTGTTTTCTTATTGTGTAAAGTACAATGTATAGATTTATTTAATATAGAAGTCTTGTCCTTAGCTCTGGTGTGTTTTGTGAGGATTTTATATAGATATAAAAAAAAAAAAAAATAAATAAAAAGAAGTTATTCCGCTGTAAGATTTATAATCTCTGATGATTTGAGGAGAAGTTAATAGTGCTTAATGGGAATTGGAGATTTTCACTTTCGCCTTTCATTAAGTAAAGTCGGGGTGCTACATAGTGTATAATGGTCGTACCAAAAATAGTACTCGTCAATTGTACGAATCGTTTGCAGTGAAGTGGTTGTGCAAGTGCGAGTGTCGAATCCCACAGAGAACCATGATTGTTAACAAATTAATTTTAAATCTAAACTAGTATCACTTTAACCTAGCTCCGAGTGGTGTTTATGTAACACATAAATGTAAACTAAGTTAATGCAGTTAAATAAGCAAAATAAAACACTAAGGTTAAGGACTCCACCTCACCAAGTCATAAATGCTAATTAAAAACATTAAGCTACTCATTCCATCTATCGATTAACTCAAAACTTAATCTATTGCGCCTATCGAAGGATTCAAAGAATCTGTCCATTTGACAAAAGACAAACCATAAACGATTTAGGCCCAAAGGATCCAAAGTGAATGTGATTTAACACAAACTACAATGGATAAATGAGTGTAAACCGAAGGATGTAATGTATCCATCGAACAAAAAACTAAGAATAAACGACTACGGCACAATCTTACTTAGTTTTGTCACTAAACCAAGTTTGAAACGAGAAAGCTATAATGAAATGACGGAATTTAAATAACATAATGTAAATACTAGCATTAGATTAATTGTGAGGTTTCATCCTCAACCTTAGTTGAGGATTTAGCCTCCCATGTGAAAAGAAAGCAAGAATAAAATGAAACTAAGCATTAAATTAAATTAATCTATAAGGTCTAACAAATAAAATGGGCAGAACAGAGCCAAACAGAGGCAAAAGCTCTGAAAATGCGCCCAAAAAAACGTCCACACTTAAAATTTACACTAAGGGTCCTATTTATACAAAATGAGATGCTGCCAGGTCGGAGGGCTGCGCTCGATCGCAGGCTGTGCGCTCGAGTGCAGTCATGTATGCGCTCGATCATGGAGGTTGCGCTTAAACTCAAATAACTGCTCTCAGGACTTCCACGGCACAAGGGGAAAGCGATGGAACATAGGGCCGACTAGGGCAACTGCGTGAGACGCCGGCTGACTAGGCCTGCGCTCGATCGTGGGCACTGGGCTCAAGCGCATTGTGCTCGATCGCTCCTTGTGCGCTCGAGCGCACTGGCAGGGAGCATACTTCTCTTCTTTTGCCCTTTTTCTCAATTTCTGCCTAGGTTTTACCGTAAGGACCTGCAACACCAAAAGACACTAAAACAAACTAAAATGTTAGATAATAACACAGCTAAAGGCTTAACAAACATAAATAAAAGGGTTCGATTAAGCACTAAACAGCACTCATCATATGACATTAAGTTGATACCCGTTCCTAGATCCAATAATGCATGTTCAAACTGCTGATCACCTATCTTGCAAGAAATAGTGAAACTGCCTGGACCTTTTAGCATTGGTGGCAACTTCCTTAACTACACCACACTTACCTCTTCTGTTAAAAGCACTTTTTTATGATCCTTAAACTTCCTTTTATGAGTGCAACAGTCCTTTAAAAATTTAGCATAAGCAGAAATTTGCTGAATTACATCTAATAAAGGAATATTTATTTCAACTTTTCTTAGAGTTTCAAAGATATCTAGAAGTTGCGTTTCTTTCTTTGGTTTTACTAACCTCTAGGGGAAGGGTGGTGCATTCACCTTCTCCTTTTCAATTACCTTTGAAGTTGAGGCTTCAGTTGGAGGTTCTTGTATTGTCTCTTTAAGTCTCACCTTGTTATCAACACTTTTACCGCTTCTGAGGGTTGTCACAGTCTTTAATTGCTCATAACCTCTTGGTATAGTTTGAACTAGACATTCATCCCTCTTTCCTTTACTCAGTTCTTTGGCCAGATCCTCTACTTGCGCCTTCAATCTTTGGATGGCTTGACTAGCTATTGCATCTAGTGTCTGAATGATCTGAATTGTCTGAGCATTAGTCTGCTACAGTACAGACGGACTGGACTGCTGCTGTATAGACAAGGACTGGATCAAGTCATCTTCAAGGTCATTTTTTTTTGGACTCCTGATCTGCAATTTCAAACATGGGACAAGTCTCAGTTGTATGACAAAGTGAGAACATATGGCACATACCTTGAGTTGTGCACTTTGTTGAATAGGGGAGACATAATGACTCGTCATGGCTTTCACTAACACGTCGAGCTTCTTTCCGTGGTGGCCATTTGATTCTGAACTCCACTATCTGTGTCCTCTTCATTCATGCTTTTTCCTTTTAGTTATTTCCTCCCTTTGGGTGAGAGTTGCTGGGAGTTCTCACTTATAGTCTCGAAGAGTTCTATAGCTTTTTCACAACTTTTCTCCATCAACATACCACCACAAGCTAAATCTACAAGACCTTTGTTGACATTACTTAAACCCTCATAGAAGGCTTGTACCTAATCGTCTTGAGATACATTATGATGTGAGCAGTTAAGAAATAGCTCATTGAAGTGCTCCTATGCTTCAAAGAAAAGGTTTCCATCTTTTTGTTGGAAGGTTTGAATCTCCCAACTCAATTTCATTGTCTTTTAGGCTGGGAAAAACTTCTTCAAGAACTTTGTGGCCTTCTCTTCCCAGTTATGGATATACCCTACAACCAAAGAATTCAACTAGAGTTTAGCATTATCTTTCAAGGAAAAAGGAAAGAGAATTAACCTGATTGCCTCTACGGATATACCCTAGACATTCTGAGTCTTGCAGAGATCAAAGAAATCCTGAATGTGCAAGTATGGATTCTCAGAAGGTGTGCCTCGATAGTGTGGAATCAAATTGAGCAGATGTGAAGATAAGTTAAAACTGCTCTGCCCAATAGGCTGGAAGTCAATGCATGATGGTTGGTTGAGGTTCTGTGGTGTGAAGGCATCTTTCATGGGCATTCGCGTCGGTGGGTACTCTTCCATCCTCTCTCCAACTTGGAATTCTCTTCTGCTTCGGAGTTGTCTCTTAGCTTTCATCGAATGGTCCGTTCAATTTCTGGATCATATGGAATGATGTCTAAATTATGAGATTGACGACCCTGCATGACAGCAAAAATAAAAGAAAATCAAATCTTGCAATTTACAACAACTTGGTGCTACTATCTGGACATAGGCGATCAATCGCACTGAATGTGCGCTTTATCGCAAAAGTGCTTTCGATTCCTCTGAAAAAGGGCACTCAAGCATCCTACTGCATCTGCTGTCTGAATGGGTGCTCAATCACATTAGGTTGTGCGCTTGAGCGCAGTACTACAAAATAGCACCGGAAAAAACGAGAGAGCTGAGTTTAATACGAGTCTATATTGTTTAATAATCGAGTTTAGTTTCGTGTCCACGAGCGGCTGATTTAATAATCAAGTCGAGCACGAGCTAGTTGAGTCTGGGCGAGCTCACGGGTAGATTTGTTCGTTTACAGCCCTACACATATATATTTATGCTTATATCATTTCTATTTTTCAAATTATAATTAAAATATATTTAGTAATTCATTAATTGGCTATAGTGACGTGCTACAGTGGCACGTCACCACTTTCGTGATGTGCCACTATGACATGTCACCACACCAAGTGGTGACATGTCATAGTAAAAAAATAACACGTCACAATTTATTTTTAGAGAAAAATTCACTTTACCCCCTGAAGTTTGAGGTGTTTTTCAATTTGAATACTAATGTTTAAAAATTGGCAATATACTCCCCCTAATGTTTAAAAATTTTGCAATTAACACCATCTGTTACTAATTGCGGTCTAAGTACACGGAAATTGCTAGTATAGGAGCAGATGAGAGGCATCTGCTCTTTTTATTTTTCACTTCAATACCCACACGACACCCAAAAAGAGTTCAAAAGGGGTTGACGAGAAAAAAAAAATCAAAACAGGCGTTGGATTTTAATGAGGGACAATTACGTTATTTCACTAGCTAGGTTGGGTGCAAAATTGGAAGACACAGCATAAAAATCACCCATGAAACACATGTGATGTCATTTTCATCTACTTAGACGACAATTAGTAACGGAATGTGTTAATTGCAACTTTTTTGAAACATTAAGGGGGTACATTGCAAATTTTTAAACATTATGTTCAAATTGAAAAACACCTCAAACTTCAAGGGGGTAAAATGAATTTTCCCCTTATTTTTATTTCAATTTTTTTGTTCTATTTTTTCCTTTTCCGAAATATTTTAATGGTTTTTTTAAATTGATGATGTGTTAATATCTAACACGCCACTAAAAAAAATTAGTGACGTGTTAGGAATTAAATCATCAATTCGTGACGTTTGAAAAAAAAAAAAAAACTACACTATAAACACATCACTAAATTCCTAATTTTTTGTAGTAACTGTGTATCGTATTATAAAGTGTTGCTCCTTTTATAGATGTAGCCAGGAATGAGAGTCGTATCTCACTAACTTTATTTGAATATTGCGTCTGGTTTGATAATGATCTTAGTATATCTTCTCTGTAACTACTCTTTGAAAGTGCTATTATAAAGGTTGAATAGGTTGAACTTCATCTTATTAGCTTGTTTAGTAGGAGAATCAAGGTAGAATTCTCTTATCTGTTCAATTGAATGTGATTCGCGTGTGCCTTAACTGCTGGATGACAGAGTGATTTCATGGGCCTAATCTGGATCATTTCTATCATGGATGATATTGTGCTCTTTCCTTTGTGGGTTTGGGCTAGAATCTTAGCATTATTCACGAAAGGAGGAATTGGGTTTGGTGCCCCGTTTGGATAGTTATATTGGGTCCCCCATATGGCCTATTCCAAAATCCAATTAAAGATAATTAAATTCAGATGTAGTTGTAGGCTCACCCATATATTATAATTAATCTAGTCACGGTATCCTTTCCTCAGTGCCTTTGAACTCTTGCAGCAACTGGTATGCACGAACCGTAGGCATATTAGGGCACTTGAAGACAAGCCTGAAATGAATGTAACAAATTTTGCATGGCGGAGTGGGTACATTTACTATCTTATCTAAAGCCTGTTTCCCTCTTTAGAGCAACTTAATTTAAGGCTTAACTTTCAGTGATTGACCTATGAAAATTTTGCTCTTATGCCCCATTTGAATCTACCCTATTGTTATTTAGGTCAAGCTTGATGATCCATATATCGTCTTAAATCCCGGCCAGTGAATACCAAAAGCTGGCACAGTCTATGGCAAGTTTAAGCTCCAGAGGAAACTCTATGTGGCAGATATGGCAGAATGTTTTTTTCTCATCATTTTACATTGGTATGTGCTACTGCCTACTGCTGCTACCCACTGATCCTCTTGATGCAAGAAATATAATGCTCTTGAAGGCAAATATCATCTTCTGCCAGAGAATATATTGTATTATTTGAATAGTTTTTAACCAAATATAATTGAAAACTGGATTGAATGATCAACTTTGATCAGTGGTGCTATTCTTTCTACTTTCTTTTTTGTAAGTAGTGTTCAAACTTGTACAATATACAGAGCAAAAGCCAGATTTTGGGCATTATGATTCTCACAGAACCCAGCAAACAAAGTTAGATTTGTCCGAATTCCTCTTAAACAAGAACACAACCTCCACAGCAAATTCATTCTTGGTAACTTCACCCAAGAAGGCTGGATTAACATTATGACATGGATGAATCTTTGTGTGACAAATGCGGATTGAATTGCAAGGGACATGATGCACAGAGGTTTTTTCACCTCAGACATGATTGTGAGCGCTCAGTCCACTAGCCATCGATCTGTTATTTTATATCCATTTTGCTTGGAATGATGGGACGAGTAAGCATTGATCCAACGGACGAGGATTGGGATAGGGTTTGCCGTACATTATCTACATGATATTATAGGTTTAGATACCTTCTTTGGCCAAATGATGACTTTAAGGAAAGTTAGAGGTTGTCACAAGTCTCGGACATGCCGTGCATGTAATGGACTCCTTTCTTACTGATGCATGGTGATTGTGGGGACTATTAGTGTATGCGCGTTGATTGTGACTTTTTTTTTTTTCTTTTTTTTTTGTTTTGTTTTGGAGCCGTCTAATTTCAAAACTTCTTAATTTGAATCTTAAACTTTCAATTGTACTCAATTTGAACCTCTCAGTCAGACAATAACATTTATACCCCTGACTTTTTTTTTATAAAATTCAAAATTTATCATTAATTTCAAAACATTTTTTTTTAAAAAAAAGAAAGAAAAAGAAAATCAATGATATTTTAGTCTTTTTAAGTATTGATGTTGGAAATTAACGGTTAAATCTGATGAAATAGTTTAAATTGACTATAATTGAAAATTTAAGGGTTCAAATTGAGAAATTTATAAGTTTGAGGAAAAATTATTAAATCGCGTGATATTTCAGAGATTTAAAGTGAAGTTATCTCGCAAAAGTTTATATATATACACCACATTGTTAATGTTCCACCAACTGGCTATCAATTGCGTTAATGTTTGTTGACTGATACAAATATTTTTAGTAAAAAAATTTTGAAATTTCTTAAAAAATAAAAAAAAGGTAAGAAACTTGAACAGGTGGCTGGTGGCGAACAGCTTTTAGAATCAGCTTGCCAAACACCTTTTCAGTAAGACAATTACTAAAAAATTAATATTATTATATACATGTACAAAAACAACATATATCAAACAAGCCCTATTTTTTCTTCAATACTAAAGGGATAAATGCAAAATTATTCCATGTAGTTAGCTTAAATTACAAATTGCTTTATGTGACATTAAAATAAACTCAAAACTTCTTAGGATATGCCAAAAAAATAATTTAGTTCTTGAAGTCAAATTTCATTAAAATATTGACAAATTCTATGAAGTGTTACGTCAATGCTAATAAAATAATGACACATGTTACTCTTAATATAAATATATATATAACAAAAAAAAAACTAAAAAAAATAGTTTTTTATTGGAAAGGAAATGGGTGGCTGCGGTTTGGGCAACCACCCCTTTTGGGGCAACTACCCCATAAGCTACAACCTAAACTTGACATTTTTTTTTTAGTCTTAGATATTTATATTTTTTATTAAGAGTGACACGTGTCATTATTTCACTAGCCCTTGACGTGGCACTTAACGGAATCTGTTAAATATTTTAATGGAATTTGACTATAGGGAGTAAATTGTTCTTTTGGCATACCTTAAAACTTTTGAGTTCATTTTAATACTACAGAGAGCGGTTTGTAATTTAAGGCAACCACAATGACTAATTTTACATTTATCTCAATACGAAATAAACCTTTTGTAGAAAATTCTTGTTATATATATATATATATATATGGTCATGTAACTTTCTTGACTAACATACGATCAGCTCTTCAATCAATGGAACATGATAATTTCTATTTCAAATAAATTGTATAATAATTTCCAAGGATATTTTATTTTATTACTTTTGAAGGGAATAAAAATATTATTTTATTATAACTAATTAGACATTATTCAGTTCATTTGAAATGAAGAGGATCCTAATTTTCAATTAATGCACACTCTTTTCTCCCTAATGAACAAGGAGTAATAGTGGTAAAATAATGAATCTCATGTAGAAAATAAGGACTAATTCTAGAATGCTTACTTGTGTCATATTAAAAATAATGTGGCTATTAAAATCATCATTAAACTTGTGATAAATTATTATTGGATTTTGATCAAATTATGATTTTAATAGTCACATCATTTTAGTAGGATACAAGAAGAACATAAGTAGGCTTTCTAGAATTACTCAAAAAATAAGAGCATCTTTTATCTTGATTTCTCAACTGCTTTTGCAAATAATTATGTGAATTCATGTTTTTATTATTTTAAAAATAACTCTAGGCTACGAAAATGAGGTAATTAAAAAAATGCTATATATTAAGGAGAGTCTTATATAATTGCTATGGCAATAAAAATTAATCATTCAATTAGAATTTGTTTAAAAAAGAAGAAGGAAAAAGTACACAATATTCTGCTTAAATTTCTCACTTCATTTTGAATGACTCTCCAAACTATCAATTGCGTCAATATTTTCCTAAACTATAAAAAAAAAATGTTTATGTCACTTCAATGACAAAAATACATTTCATAAAATTTAAAAATTCCTAAAATTATATAAAAGACTAAAAACTAAAAATTAAAAAAAAAATGAAAATACTAAATATAAGGGAAATTACATCTAAACACCTTGGATAAGTACGCCAAAATTTTAAAATCTCAAAGTTTTTTTTTTTTTTACAATTTATTCCTTGGGTCAATTGAAATGATAATAAAATTCCTGCCATCACATTTTTTTAACAACCGTTAATCTGGGTGGCCAGCCACCCCTTATAGGATGGTTCAACCACCCTTGTTGTTAATTTTTTTTAAAAAAAAATTTTAGATTTAAATTTTAAATTTAAATTTGAAAAAATTAATATTTTAATAAGGTAAAACAGTGCATTTTAACCCAGATTAACGGCTGTTAAAAAATTTTGACAATAATGATTTTATTGTTATTTCGATTGACCAAATGAGTAAATTGTCAAAAATAAAACTTAAAAATTTTAAAATTTTGGTGTGCTTACCCAATATGTTTATATATAATTTCTCTAAGTATAATAGTCATGACTTAACCATCCTGCCCATTTAGGGTGGCTAAATCACATTCAAATAACTAGGGATGATTCAATTACTTTTAGGCAGGTATAGGGAGTGCCTGAACCACCCTTATCTCATAGAGGGTGGTTCAACTACTCCTATTTGACTAAAAGGAGTGGCCAAGCTCTCCCTCTTTATTTTTATTTTTTAAATTTTTTTATAAGAATATTGCCTTATTGAAAATTTTAGGGAAAACTTCAAAAAGCTCCTTCATCTTCCAACGTTTTACAAAAGACACTCATAAACAAAAATTTATTTCACTTACCCCCATGATCTTTCGTTTTCTCTCACTTTGAACCTCTAAACCCTAACCTCACCGTTTTGAGTCCCAAAATGACACATTTTTTGGGCATCAAAACAACATCGTTTTGGGCCGTTTTGGGCATTGAAGGGTCCAAAGTGAAAAAAATGAAAGATTTGGAGGGTAAGTGAGAGAATTTTTCATGGGTATCTTGTACAAATCGCTAAAAGATAGGGGGACTTTTTGAAGTTTTTCCAAAATGTTATTATTATTATTATTTTTTTGACATGTTCACAAGGGAAAGGGGAGAAAGAATTCTAATTAGTGACCTCTATTTTATAAGGCATAGTTCACAGCAGATTGAGCTATCACTAAAAAAACTATTGAAAATGTTATTGTTGTTTGTTTTAGAATATATTGACATTTTTTAATAATTTAAGAGGAAAATTAATGCAATCGATAATTTGAGAGGACATTATAAATGAAATGGCAATTTAAAAAAATTGAAAGAGTACATACTTTTTTTAAAATTAAATTGCTGATATTTTTATGGTTACATACTTACATCATTCAATTATATATATCTGAGTGTATTAAATATAATTTTGTTGTTGTTGTAAATAATACTAAATAAAAAAAAAAATTTTTTTGGAAAGAAAATACTAAATATAATTATTCAAACTATTCAATGAAGAGCGACGGATGGTGTCGCCGACTAGCCAATAGCCATGGGACCCACCGAAGTCAGTCTAACAATAAAAACAAAAACAGAAAATCAGAAAAAATTGAAAAAGAAAACCAAAGAAAGCAACAGCACTGTGTAATACATTTCTCGATAAAAATAAATAAATTGTCGTCCTTTTGTGCCGTCGACTCATCGTTATTTCACTTCAAATTTCAGCTTTCTTTCTCTTTCGTCCTTTCTCTCTTCTTTGAATTCAGAAAACAAGCATGAAGAAGAAGAACGCTGCCACGATAATTCTTGTCATAGCGGTGCTCATCACCTGTTTCGGAACCCAGGTGAGATCGGACGCCTCCGATCACCGCTACAAGGTGGGCGATCCCGTCCCTCTCTACACCAACAAGGTCGGTCCTTTTCACAACCCCAGGTAACTCTATCATTCCCCTCTTTTCCTTTCTTTGTCAGATCCGAACCCGGATCTGCGACAATTTCTCGTTTTAAACGGGCATTGTATTTGGGGTTAAGAAACAGAAAATAATTCTGGAAGGAAATGCGGGTCCAAACAGGCCCTTAGGTATCCATTTAGGTTTTCGTGGTTATGGTTGCCGGTGAATAAAGTCGCAATTCGAGTCTCTGAATTGGTGGGTTGTGTTTTTTTGGCCTGTAAATAGGTGGAATTCGTAGTATAATGTGTTAATTTGTTGGACAAAGGACTTCGTAGGAAAATTCGAGTTGAAAAATGTGCTAATTCCGTTTGATTGTATCTTGTTTGATTACAGTGAGACCTATCGCTACTTCGATCTGCCCTTCTGCAGAACAGGTTTTTAATCTCGCCTTGTTCTTTCCATTCTTAATTCTCGTTATTATTTATACATGAACATCAGAACATGTGTGTGTGTGTGGGACCATTGTGGTGTGCTTTTGCAACACTTTGTTGCTGAAAGTATTGGAAGGAGTGTTACTAGTTTTAATCTTTGGAGCTCAAAGATGCAATCAATTGAAGCTAATGCAACTTGGCAATGCTTTTTATTTTTAATTTTTTTGTTTACTCATTCGCCAAACAAATAGCTACCCTCTATTTTGGTGTGATTGTAGTAATTTATTTTGGAATATTCTCAAGAAAAATATAAAAAAAAAGTTTGGGCATTAGCATGTGGGTGTATCTGTTTTTTCTTGAAGCTGACTAAAAGGATTTTGTGAAATTTTATTCATTTCCTTTATGGTAAAATTTGCATTGAGATAAATGGAGACTTAAATAATTTTTTTCTTTCTTTATTATCTTAATGATCGATGGAATACTGATGGCAGGTCACGAGACCGATAAGAAGGAAGCACTTGGTGAGCTGTTGAATGGAGATCGTCTTGTTGGTGCTCCCTATAAACTGGACTTCAAGAAAGAGAAAGACTCTGAGTTAGTCTGTAGAAGGATGCTGTCAAAGGAAGAAGTTGCTCGGTTCCGGAATGCAGTAAAAAGGGACTATTACTTCCAGATGTATTATGATGACTTGCCAATTTGGGGTTTCATCGGAAAGGTTGAGAAGGAAGGCAAAGCTGACCCTAGTGAATACAAATATTTTCTTTTCAAGCATATCCAGTTTGAAGTTCTCTACAACAAAGATCGCGTGATTGAGATCAGTGCGCGAATGGATCCCCAATCTATGGTGGAGCTGACAGAGGACAAGGACTTGGATGCAGAGTTCATGTACTCTGTGAAATGGAAGGAAACAAAGACTCCCTTTGAGAAGAGGATGGAGAAGTACTCACAGTCTTCTTCGTTGCCACAGCACTTGGAAATTCATTGGTTTTCAATCATAAACTCTTGTGTGACTGTTCTCCTTTTGACTGGTTTCCTTGCAACTATTCTCATGCGAGTCTTGAAGAATGATTTCATGAAGTAAGATTTGTGATTTATCAATCATAAATTCATGAAGTATATTAACAAAGTAGTATACTTTTTTTTTCCCCCCTAACTATCTTACTCTTTTTGATTAATTTCTCAAAAGATATGCCCAAGATGAGGAAGCAGCTGATGACCAAGAAGAGACGGGCTGGAAGTACATTCATGGTGATGTTTTCCGGTTCCCAAAGTACAATTCTGTTTTTGCTGCTGCTCTTGGTTCTGGCAGCCAGTTGTTCACTCTGTAAGAATCTCATTGTGTCTTTTGTTCAGATTTCTAAAGCTTACGTTATCACACATCTGTACTAAATAGTCCTTTTCATTCTTTATATGTATTTCCAGCACGATCTTCATTTTTATGCTTGCATTGGTTGGTGTATTTTATCCATACAACCGAGGAGCACTATTTACTGCACTGGTAGTTATATATGCGCTCACGTCAGGGATAGCAGGATATACAGCAACCTCTTTCTATTGTCAGCTTGAAGGAAAGAACTGGGTTAGTCTAGATGAATTCTGTCTACAAATTTTAGCTTAGACTTGGTGCTTCTAAGATTTCTGGACTGATTTATTTTCCATTCTCTGGTTCAGGTGAGGAATCTTTTGCTGACAGGTTCCCTTTTTTGTGGGCCTCTGTTCCTCACTTTTTGCTTCCTTAACACTGTTGCAATTGCTTACAATGCAACTGCGGCACTTCCTTTTGGCACTATTCTGGTGATAGTCGTCATATGGATGTTGGTAACATCACCATTGCTTGTATTGGGTGGTATTGCTGGGAAAAATATGAAGCCTGAGTTCCAAGCTCCTTGCCGCACCACAAAATATCCTCGTGAGATTCCACCCCTGCCTTGGTACAGGAGTACCCTTCCTCAGATGGCAATGGCAGGGTTTCTCCCTTTTAGTGCTATTTACATTGAGCTCTACTACATATTTGCGAGTGTCTGGGGTCACAGGATTTATACTATCTACAGCATCCTGTTTATTGTCTTCATTATTCTTTTGATTGTCACTGCTTTCATCACTGTGGCTTTGACTTACTTTCAACTTGCTGCTGAAGATCATGAATGGTGGTGGAGGTATGTAACTTCTCTTGCATAAAGGTTTTTATGTTTTTTTCATTTTTTTCTGACTTTTACCGTCACAGTCAAATGTTATTCATTGTCCTGGTTGTGTGGTACATTTCTTGTTTATAGTTTGAAAGTGAAGAAGTTTCAAGTGATTTGGTATTGTTGATGTTTGCTTTAGAAGAAGGGTGGGATGGAGGGAAGAGTATTTTTTATTCTGGAAGTTAGTGGTAACAAACCCAGCAATATTTAAAGAGTGGCATAAATTGATTGAGATTTCCCTTTCCCTCTCCCTCCTCAGCGGCATATGAGGGTGCATCCAGTTTTTCCCTTTGGTGTTGTGTTGGTTTTCATTATTGTTTAGCATCTCCTTGGTAGGGGTTAGTGATGATGTCTGAAGTGGTGTACACATGGGTTTTGTTGCATTCAGTCTGGTAGTGTACTGTAGGCTCCATGGGGGGTTTTCTTTTTCGGTTGGAGCAAAATATCTCTGCAACAACCTCTCACATCTCTCTGACCTAGTTGTGCTCTCTCTTCTAGTGCTTGAGCATTGTTTCCTCCCAGCGGCTGCATTTTCTAGTGGGGAACCAAGTGTATCTATGAGGAGTGAGTGAGTGCTTCTACTAGAGGATCTGTTAGGCCCTGAGAGTGGGTTTGATAGGCTAATGCTCAACCTACCTGAGGGAGCTGGCTTGGCAGATTATGGGCCCTCCAACTGTGTTTCTGTGGTACCCTACTCTTGCAAAGAGGATGCTGTTTGTAGTGCTCCTGGGTTTCCCTCTTTTAATTCCTCAACCCCACGGGATGGAAAGTTTAAGTGCTCAAACTGGGTCAAGAGGAGAATGTATGGACTTGACAAATTTTTGGGGGTTTCTTATGAAGGCTTTGAACAGGAAGTTTCAGTGTTACACTGCAATTGAGTCTAGCTGTAAGGGACATAAACTAACGCCGGGGTAATTCAAAAAGGAATTGAGGAACAAGGTCAAAGGTGTTAGGGAGTTCCCCAGGTTGTCTTGCTTAGTGAACTATGATTCTAAGAAAAGTTGAGCCAAACCTTGTTCTTCTCCTCGATCTCGTGGTAAGGCTCCTATCCCACTATGAATATGAAGATGATAACTTGCAATGTTCGAGGATTTAACAATACAGACAATAGGCTTAGCATTAGCAACTTGCTTAAATTTGGAAGTCTGAAAGAGTGTGCTTTCAAGAAACTAAAATGGAGTAGATTTCAATTGGTATTGTTCAGGGTTTTGGCAGATATTCTCTTATGTTAGCTTAATGTTACTCGGTTAACTTCTGTGATGACCGAATTTTCTTATTTTGTTTCAGAATAGTGGTTGATGGATATCTCTTGGGCAGGAGGTTCTTTCATTTGATCCAGAAACCAAGACCTGCCTTCTATGTCTAGGATTGATAGATCTTAATACTCCTTGCTTTGTTTTAGCTAATAAGCTTAAATGGCTGAAGCTCAATTTAAAACACTGGAACAAGGAGGTATTGGGAAATGTAGAGTAGAGAAAAACAAAGTCCTTAATGGAGGAGATCCAGTCCCTTGATTAGAAGAGAAACGGCCTTTTGTTGAAGAGAAGAAAGAGTCAAAAGGGCTATGGTCAAAGTAGAATTATAGAATGTAGCTCTTATGCAAGAAGTTGGTTTGAGGAAAAAATCTAGGGTGACCTGATTAAAAGAAGAGGATCATAATACGAGATTTTTTCATTGTCTTGCCAACTCTCACAGGAGGAATAAATTTATCTCTAATCTTAGCATTGATGGTACTGTTACTTTTGATCAAGAGGCGATCAATGATACAGCTATTCAGTATTACAAGAATCTCTTTACGGAAACAGCATATTGGCACTCCAAATTAGAAGGTTTGGAGTTTCCTTTGTTAGAATTTTCAAAAGCAGATTGGTCGGAGAGACCATTTCAAGAGGAGGAAGTCCTTTAGGTGTTGCTTAGTATGGATGGCGGTAGAGCATTGGGGTCGGATGGCTTCACTATCATCTTCTTTCAGTCGTGTTGGCAATAGTGAAGGATGACCTTATGCACGTCTTCCATAACTTTATGAATATGGCTTGTTCAAAAAGGGCCTTAACGCTCTTTTTCATTGCTCTTATACCTAAAAAGATCAGACAGTTGGAAGTAAGGGATTTCAAACCTAACAGCTTGGTGGGGAAGTGTTTATAAGATATTGGCTAAGGTCCTTGCTATTAGAATGAAATGGTGTTGGGTTTGCTCATTTCAAATAGTCAAAATGCTTTGATAGGGGGAGACAAATTCCATACTTAGTTCCTATAGCCAATTAGTGTCTGGGCAGCAGATAAAAATTGACAATTTCTGGTGTTTTGTGCTACCTGGACTTGGGAAAAGCCTATGACCATGTCAATTGGGAGTATCTCTCTATCTTCTTGGGTGCCTTGCTTTGGTTCAAAATGGAGGAAATGGATATCTGCCTGTATCTCTACAGCCTGATTCTCTATATTGATTAATGGTAGTCTACATGGTTTCTTTACTAGTCCTAGTGGGGACCTGTTTTTGCCTCTCATATTTGTGATTGTCGTTGAGGCTCTTAGTAGTTTGTTGACTAGAACTATGGTTGGGTTATTTTATCTAGTTTCCGGGTTGACCTCCAAAAGGCAGCACTTTGGAAATCACCATTATTCTTTTTGCGTTCACACCCTTATAATGCACGATGCAGACCAAAATGAAATCTTTGATCTGGGACATATTCTCGTGTTTTGAGGCTATTTCGAGTTTAAAGGCCAATCTTCAAAAATTAGAGTTAGTTGCAGTGGGGGAGGTGCAACATGAGGAAGAGTTGGCCAACATTCTAAATTGTAGTATATCTTCTATGCCATTGACATATATGAGACTTCCTTTGGGTGCTTCTTTTAAGTCCAAAGATATTTGGAATGTGGCAGTTGAGAAAATGGAAAGAACGGATAGTTGGAAGAAGATATATTTGTCTTGAGGTGCCCGTCCAACCCTTATCAAGAGCATGTTATCCAGTTTACTTACGTACTTCTTGTTCCTTTTTCCTTTACCAACCGGTATAGCTAGAAGATTGGAGCATCTTCAAAGGGACTTATTTTTTTGGATGGAATAGGTGGTGAGCCTAAGCTTTATTTCATGAACTGGAATACTGTTTGCTCTCCAGTTCCTAAAGGAGGGTATGAGGTTTGAAATACCTCATGCTATTTAGTAGAGCTTTACTAGGTAAATGGCTTTGGGGATTCGTGGAAGAAGAGAATTGCCTATGGAGTCGTAATTGTTGAGAAGTATGGGATCCAGAGAGGGGGCTGATGTTCTTGTGTTTTGAGGCTATTTCGAGTTTAAAGGTATCTTCAAAAATTAGAATTAGTTGCAGTGGGGGAGGTGCAACATGAGGAAGAGTTGGCCGACATTCTAAATTGTAGTATATCTTCTATGCCATTGACATATATGAGACTTCCTTTGGGTGCTTCTTTTAAGTCCAAAGCTATTTGGAATGTGGCAGTTGAGAAAATGAAAAGAATGGATAGTCGGAAGAAGATATATTTGTCTTGAGGTGCTCATCCAACCATTATCAAGAGCATGTTATCCAGTTTACTTACGTACTTCTTGTCCCTTTTTCCTTTACCAACCGGTATAGCTAGAAGATTGGAGCATCTTCAAAGGGACTTGTTTTTTTGGATGGAATAGGTGGCGAGCCTAAGCTTTATTTCATGAACTGGAATACTGTTTGCTCTCCAGTTCCTAAAGGAGGGTATGAGGTTTGAAATACCTCATGCTATTTAGTAGAGCTTTACTAGGTAAATGGCTTTGGGGATTCATGGAAGAAGAGAATTCCCTATGGAGATGTGATTGTTGAGAAGTATGGGATCCAGAGAGGGGGCTGATGTTCATAGGAAACTGGAGAGCCATATAGGATGGGCCTTTGGAGGAATGTTACAAATGGTTTGGGGAATTTCTCCAAGTTGGCATGATGTTTTGGTGTGGAAAAGCGGCTTTCAAGTCCTCATTCTCATAATTCTATTATTTAGCTTGTGACAAAGAGGCCTTAGTGTCAGATTACTTGGATCCCTCTGATACATATATTCGCTAGATTCTAAGTTCCTTCAAGGCATTTTAGGATTGGAAGTCCCTTGTTGTATTCCTCAACTTTTTATACTCGAAAACCATCCGGGGGAGAGTCTTGGCTATTTCCATGGAAGATCATTTGGAAGGTGAAGGCTCCGCCTTGTATTGCTTTCTTCACTTGGTCGGCAGCTTTGGGTTAAAATTCTCACAATTAATAATCTTAGGAGGCTGGTCTTACTCTTGGTAATTGTTGTTGCCTATGCAAAAAGAATGAGGAGACCGTAAACCACCTCATCCATTGAGTTTACTAGCAAAATCTAGCACTTGGTTCTCAACTTATTCGGAATTTCATGGGTGATGCCGAGGAATATCCTAGAACTGCTTCATTATTGGAAGACTCAAGGGTGGGAACACTCCAAAGAGGCCATCTGGAAAGTTATCCTTGCTTTATTAATGTGGAGCACCTGGAGAGAAAGAAATCAGCGCCTATTTGAGGATTACAAGTCTAATGCGCTATGTTTAAATCCTCATTTTTAGATCTCTTTTAGATTGGGTTATAGCTTATGTTCCTAATTTTTCCTATTCAAATCTTGTAGATTTTGAAAACTTTTTAGTTTTTCAACACCATTAGGGTGGCTGCATCTCTTATGTACTTTTTGTGTACAAGAGATTTTGCCTCTTCTAATAAATTATTATTCATAGAAAGAGATTAATTTTGAACCTGCTGTAGTAATTGGTGTAGCTAGAGGGTCAGTAACTGCAAAAATATGTTCCAATTTGGTATTATTTCATTTAGAAATTAAGTCAAGAAGGAATTAGTGTTGATTTGGTCAATCAATATCAATATACTGTCTTTGTCAAATATGGTGTCTCCCAATTGGGAGGTGGAAAGGGTGAAGGATTTTTGTCCTATATTATTTGCTTTGATTGAAGCTAATAGAGGTGAGATATTTGCAAGGAATACGTCAGAAGTTCATTTTAAGCTAGGGATAAAAAGTATTCTGGAGTTAAAGAGGTTGGATTTCTCGTTTAATTATGACAAGAAGAGAGGACAATCTTATAGAGGGAAAGGAAAGGTGAGGGGCTCAATTTGTGCTATGAAACCTAAAATAGTAGCATGGAAATGTTAAGAGGGTTGAATGCAATTGATAAAAGATTGAGGATCAGAGTGCTTCTCAAATATTGAAGGTGGAGGTTGTTTGTTTATTAGAGACAATTGGAGAATATTTATAGGGAGGTGGTTTGGAGTTTATGGGGTTGACAGCATGGGATTAGTGCTTTATGGGATTGAGAGGGGCTTCAGGTGGAGTTTTGTTAATGTGGGATTGGTGGGGGTAGAGAAGATTGAGGAGTGTATGGTGAGTTATATAGTTGCACGCTCTTTTAGAAATGTAGATGATAATTTTATTTGGGCCTTTTTTTTTTTTTTTTTGGGNGGGGGGGGGGGTGGTGGGGCGGTGTATGGCCCAAATGATGGTGAAAGGAGGATCCTGTGGATGAATTGATTGGTTTGATGAGTTGGTGGGAGTTGCAATGGTGCATTGGAGGATATTTTGATGTGGTTCGATTTTTGAGTGAAAAATTAGGTGATTATAGACGCACCAGCTGTGGGGAATTCTTCAAATTTCATCTTGGAGCAGAGCCTTTTGGATATCCTACTTGTAGGGTGGCATTTTACTTGGACAAATTCTTGGGAATTGCTGACGTGGTCTAGAATTCATAGATTTCTACTGTCTTCGGAATGGAAATAACATTTTCCTGATGTTTCACAGAGGCGATTGCCAAGTATGTTGTCAGATCATTTTCCTTTGATGATGGATTGAAGGGCACCCAGAGGAGAGAACAGGTATTTCAAGTTTGAAAACATATGGTTGACTTAGGGATTTGTTGAACAGGTAAAAAGTTGGTGGTTTTCTTATAACTTTCATAGTTTACCAAGTTATGTATTGGGTAGTAAGTTGAAAGCCTTGGAGGTTGATATGAAAAAAATGGAATGAAGAGGTATTTGGTGATGTAGGGAACAATAAGAAGTAGCTTTTGGAGGGCATTTAGGGTATGGATGTAATTGCAGAGGGTCATGGTTTAGTGGAGGGGGAATGGACGAGGAAGGAAGATATGTCTAAGGAGTAGGAGAAAAATCTTCTTTTTGAGGTAGTGAGTTGGAGACAAAAATCTAGGGCCATGTGGTTGAGGGAGGTGATAATAATACAATTTTTTCATAAGGTGACTAATTCCAACGAAGAAATAACCAAGTGGAATCTTTTATCATCAACATATCAATGTCATCTAACTCTATTGAGATGAAGGAACATATAGTGCCAATTCGTTCATGTCCATTGATGCAGATGAGAGTATTTGGTTGGAAAGAGATTTTGAGGAGCAAGAAGTGTGAGGTGGTGAGGGATTTGAATGGTGATAAGGCGCTGGGGAAATGTTGGTGCTCTAAGGAGGTAATGAGGACATTTGGAGTGTGGGGAAATGTTGGTGCTCTAAGGAGGTAATGAGGACATTTGGAGTGTGAGTTTGCGAACATATAAGAAGAGGGTGGGATAAGTTTTCCAAGTTTGTTCGATATGAGGTGGGGCTTGGGTCAAAGGTTTGATTTTAGCATGATGTTTGGTGTGGGGATAGCCTGTTGAAAATGTCTTATTTGGATTTGTTGAATATTGCTTAGAGAAAGGATGCGTGGGTGGTGGATAACATGTAGTATCGAGAAGGGATTATTTAGTGGAACATAATTTTTACTTGACCAGTTCAGGATTGGGAGGTGGAGGTGGTAGCATCTGGTTTTGAGAGGTTGTATTGGTAACAACTAAGAAAAGGAGAGGAAGAGTATATGGAGAGTCAAGGCTCTTTCAGCGATGATGTTCTTTGTGTGAACAGCAGCATTAGGGAAAATATTGGCACTTGATAATTTGAGAAATAGGAATGTTGTGGTGGTTGAGTGGTGTTGCACATGTAAGAAGAGTGGGAAATCCATTGATCACTTATTGATTCATTGTGAAGTAGCTAGGGAATTATGGAGTTTTATTTTTAATACGTTTGGTGTAAAGTGGGTTATGCCTAGACGGGTGATTGATTTGTTCACCAGTTGAGGAGAACAGGTTGGGCGTGGTACAATTGTGGAAGTATGGAGGTTTGCTCCATTGTGTTTGATGCGGTGTCTTTGGCGCAAAAAGAATGCTTGGAGCTTTGAAGATGTAGAAACTTTTATTTTTTTATTTTTAGATAATGGGTTTTCTTATATACTTCACGTATACTAGGATTGTGCATCTTTGCACTTATTTAATGATAATGAAATGATTTATCCAAAAAATAGTATGAGGTGGATGATACGAATGAAGATTTTTTAATAGAGAAAATTCAAACTTAATCCTTGGGATTTCACAAAATTTCAATTTAATCCCTTGGTTTTTAAATTTTACAAGTCACTTTATACTTTTGGGGTGGTTTGGGTCATTCTCTCACCAAGGGGGTGACCTAGGTGATTTTTTTTATTTTTTGGTGGGGGGGGGGGAAGGGGTTTGTTGTTTTATGAAAACGTACCATTTATTAATGGCTATTAAAAAATAAAATTGAGGAAAAAGAACAAGACCATTTGAATAGGGGCAACCCCTTTGCCTTGCCATTTTTTTTTTTTTTTTTTTGTAATCACCATCATTAATATAGTGTTTTTCCATATAAAAGAGGGGCAAATTAGCTACCCAATTAGGGCTTAGACACATGTGCCAATCACGTGTGATGTTTTTCATTCAAACTAATGGCCAAATTTGGCACAAGGGGCAAGCGATAATTTTCTGGCAGTTTGTAGGTCTGAGTTGTAGTGAGTCGTAGCTTGGAGGCCTAAGCAATTAGGATGGTGGTTTGGGGGGCAAATTTTAATTTATCCTATGATAAAAGATTGCATAAATGACACTTTCTTTCCACAAACTACTATCCGTATCCCATATGTCCAAATTAGCTGTTACGTTGAAGGAAAAAGCATATGAAATGACTAAATTGTCTACATTCCTTTGAATACAAAGTGTCCTATCTTTTATGTTGAATATCAACATTAGGGAGGGCTTTTTGAAAATGAGGCTGATGGGTACTTTTTTTTTTTTTGGTTTGGGAAAAATATACTCTAGCCTCTGGAACTAATTCCACATTTTCATTTACAGCTAACTTCAAGAGCATTTTGGGGCGAAAAATGAAAAAAGTAACTAATTTGACATGTGATAGTTTAGGAGGCCTCGATGTCACTTTAAAGTTCAGAGGCATAAATGAAAATGTGGTCATAGCTTATGGAGCTAAATTATATTTCCCCTCTTGAAAAAAAAAAAAAAAAAACATTTATGACCCTTTCTACATGAATGGACAATTTAGGCATTGTACGTGTTTTTCTGTCCAATTTAATGGCTGATTTGGATGGAGGAGGCAAACTGACATTAATACATCAAAATAAGGTCTGAGTTGCCTGGAATAAAAGTTTGTGGAGGTCAGTGATGATACTTGGGTGGTAGTTTATGGGGGGAAAATGTCGTTTACCCTAAAAGATTGGATAATGGACAAACTTGTCTAAGAACTTGATTGTAGTTTCTTGGTATAAAATGGTGCATACAAGTATGAGATGACTGATTATGAGTCTTGTAGAGAATTTGTGACAAATTAGCTTGACAGTTTGAATGTTATTTGTAACTTTTCTTTCCATGGACATGATTAGATGTGCTCCAAACCATTTTTAATGTCAAAGTTATCTTTGCAATCCATCTAAAATGCCAATTTCGTTGAGATTTTTAAACAGCTAAAGGCATTTTCTTTTTCCAATATCTTACAGCTCGAAGTTATCTTTGCATGACTATGTTTTGATGTCCCTTGCATGTTAGCCCAAAGCTTGTAAAGCATTTACACGTCTAATCAAGTAAATATTCTAGGTTAAGCCTTTTTTTTTTTTTTTGGACTGGCGCTGGGTGTCCAGAGCTTCGTTCCGACTAAACCTGGGGGTGCACAGGCCCTCGGCAAGGAGTTTCCCGCAAGTGCACATTGGTTAAATCACGGGGCGAACCCCCAGTCCGATGTCCCCAAAGAGCAGTTTTTACCCATAAGGTATTGAACCTTGGACCTTGAAGGGAGCAAACCCTCAAGACCAAGGCCTTCACTACTGGGGTTGGCCTTTTAAATCCACAGGTTTCCCAAATGTACAGATTTTTGTATTACTTGTGATATGATCCCCTTTTTACTTCTTTGCCTTCTCAAGCAATGTTGTGTATTTAACGTGCGCCCATGTATATTAATATATAAATGCAATTGAAAAAACTTAAAAAGGGGAATGTCTATTAAAGTGACACTTTCCAAACCACATGGAGTGGCATACGGGCCAGACTGCAACAATTGAAGTACAATATTCGCTTTTCAATTTTTTTATTTTAAATTAGTCCTCACCATTTAGTTCCTTGCCCTCAAACTCACCCTCCCTTGCTTTTATTTTGGTATGTATTGCATGTTGACTGAGACCAAGTTGGACTCTTTAGTAGAGTTCTAAGGGCAGTTTTCTGTACAGTGAAATGCCTCCTTTAAACCTTCGTTTAAGGCATCCTATGATTGCTGACTTTTAATTCAATAACTAGCCACATTTGGAAAGGTTGAAAATTCTGGAGATTCTTTTATCCTATGATGCCATTACACAAGATCCATATTATTTTCCTTGGTCATCTGTTTACTGGTAAATCATTTATAAAGCTGATTCAGTCCTGTGATTAGTCTGTCACTCTGCCCATGTTCAATGTCCTTTGAGACTTCTGATCCTTTTCAATTCAAGTTAGAAATCTATAAATGCATAATTTAATTGCCTTTTTATCAACTAATCATAGCTGTTAATTACCACAGGTCTTTCCTTTGTGGTGGATCGACTGGGCTGTTTATCTATGGCTACTGCTTGTATTACTACTATGCGCGATCAGACATGTCTGGTTTTATGCAAACCTCATTTTTCTTTGGCTATATGGCATGCATCTGCTATGGCTTCTTTCTCATGCTTGGGACTGTCGGTTTTCGTGCCTCTTTGCTCTTTGTTCGTCACATTTACAGGTCGATCAAGTGTGAATAGTGGCTTGAGTGAGCGGTCATTTAGGTAGAATTCTTTCTCGCTTCTGTTTCTGTCCTAGAGAAAGATGTATGATTTTTTCTGATAAGTAGGTTGGGTAGTGCCTTCCAAAGCGAAGGAAGTAAGCCTTGACTACTTCCCTATATTGGGTGCATTCTGATTCCGCTGTGTATTTGCTCGTCCCTTGGGAAAATTATGGTATTCTAGGCTTTATTGATCTTGGGCACATGTACTTATGAGACAGACGTTGGGAGGCAGATTGAATTACTTCATTTACCCTTTACATCATTATAGTACCGAGAGTAACCCAGTATGAATGAAGTTCCTACTTTTCCGCACTCAACAGGTCTAGACTCTTCTTGTGTCTGGTTGAGCTTATAATTATCCCTTCTTAAAGCCTATTTGGGTTTGAATTTGAGAAATATAGCTTTTAAGTCAAAAAAACGATATTTATCAAAAGTTTTATTTTTAAGCTTTTCTTAAAAGTGCGTTTTGACAATTTTTAAAGTAAAAAAGCCAAAGAAATATATATATATTTTAAATTTTTTTACCAAATTTGCTAGCTTTCGATTGGCACAACTTTTTAGGTATTAAAAATAATTTTTTAAGCTATATAAAGTAATCCCCACTATTTCTTAGTACAAGGTTTAGGGGGATCCACTATTTCTTAGTACAAGGTTTAGGGGGATTTAGTGCCATTATTTTTTTTTGAGTCGATTTGATGTCATTATTTTATTGAGTGATGTTAGAGATATAATTTTATCCTATAATTGCTCAACAATGTAGACGTGACATTTTAAATTAACTTTTGATTTTTTTTTTTTATTTCTTTTTATTTAACAATGATTAATTGTAAGGTTAATTGGGAGTGTCAAGTCATATTTGTTGAATGAATGGTTTGATTAGAATTATAGTATCTAGTTTCCAAGGGATAACTTAATTAGTTGTGGATTACGTCTAATGAAGCGGAGGTTATAAGTTCGAATCTCTCCTCCTCTTCTCTTGTGTAGACATGTCAAAAAAAAAAAAAAAAAAAAAGAATTATAGGATCTAGCATTTCACTATTTTATTTTAGTATTGTGTTTCTGTATCTTTTATATGAATTCCATTAAACCTGTTATGGGTGGGAACCAGCCCCTGACTGCATGATGTTAAGTGTAAATTTGTTCAAGTAAAACAATAGCTGGAAATTGGAATGACTCCTATAATTCGTGCATGATGTTAAGTGTAAATTTGTTCAAGCAAAAACAATAGTTGGAAATGGGAATGACTCCTATAATTTGTGTAGGTTTGCATATGGGTAATGTTCGAAGTCTCTTTTGTATTTTTTCAAGAAGAATGTGGCTTTTAAAATTATCCTTGGGCTTGTAATTGATTATTATTGAATTTTAATCAAATAAAAATTTTAAAAGCCTTCTCATTTTTAAAGGGATACAAAAGATACTTTTAAAATTACTCATGCATCATACCTTTGTGCTATAGGAGCTAGTATCTTGTTTAGCTCTTGATGGTGACTAATCGAAGGTTTTTAAGTTAACCTGCATCCTGCCTTTGTTGAAGGTCTTTTATGCTAACTTCTTCACTTGCTCATACAACCTATCTTAGAGAAACATGGGATGCATTTAGGGCTATAATCAAGTTGAGCCGAGTCGAGCTTTAGAATTTCAAGACTAGCTCATTTACGAAGATGCTTATTTGAGCCGGGTTATAAAATGTGTGTTCAAGCTTGACTCGTTTAAAATTCGGGAGAACCTGAGCTCAAACTCGAGTTTGTTGAGAATGTTATTTGAGTAGAGCTGGACTCAACTCGAGCTCGAGTTAAGCTATTAAATTCTTTAATGTATGATCCGAACAAAGTTTAAGCCTGAATTTTAAAACAATTTTTAGATATTTATTTATAGTATAAATTAATATAACTAATTTTAGTAATATATATACAAGATATATGAACGAGCTAACCAACTAGTTAGTATATTAATTAATACATCCACATATAAATATTAAATAACATATATTACTTAATTACTAATATACAAATTTATATAACTCTTTTTTGTAATATATATATATATATATATATAAGATCTATGAACGAGCTAACAAGTCGGACGAGTTTGACTTAAACAAGTCGAATTCACGAGCTCCCGTCGAACTTAATCGAGTGAGCTGGGTATGTGTCACTAGCTAATTGAGCGAGTTTCAACAATAATGAGTGAGCTTATATAATGTCGAGCTTAGCCGAACGGGTATTGAACGAGCTATTGAGTGTATCGGCTCATTTACAGCCCTAGATGCATTTTACCAACTGCCCCAAGAGGACTGGAGCACCAATTTTAAGGATTAGCATACGCTTGGTTGGGACATGACTCANTGGGGCTCAAACTAGTGAATTCGCTTCATGAGGACCTCCAACTGATTGAGCTAGCCCTTATTTATTTTTTACTTTTTCAACATGTTCATACAAGAGGAGGGGGGGCTCGAACTAGTGAATCCACTTCATGAGGACCTCCAACTGAATGAGCTAGCCCTTATGAATATATATATCATTCAACTTATTTGCGATTTAGGTAAGAAGAAATACAAGAGAAAGAAGACACCTGGGAATAGGGCTGGGCGTCGGTCTGTGTCAGTGGAAATTTTTTCTTCTACTCCAAAGTTGGTAAAGTCAGTTAATTCACCTACTTTTTCCGCCAATTTTTTATTTTTATTTTTATTTTTGACACCAAATGGTGGTTGGTAAAGTTGGTATATGTAAAAATTGAAAATTTTCGATAAAGTTGGTCGGTAAAGTCAATTCGGTTAAAGAATTTATTTCGCCCACAGAACCGAATTTGTCGGAAAAAAAAAAAAATTGTTCCGCCTATCACCCATTGGTTAGGCGATGTCGGTAAAAGTCGGTTGGCTATCGGTCGATTGCCCAGACCTACTTGGGAATATCTTTTGCTATACTTTGTACTAAAGGCTTCCACTGTCATCCCAAAAGTGAGTAGGCAGCAATATGAATACCCTTTACCTTGCAAATGTGTTCATTCGGTTGCCAAATCAGTATTTTGTTAGTAGAGTGCTATATATTCTTTGTCCGTATGGTTAATACTCTAATTCCTATGTTTCATTTTTTTTTTTTTTTTTGTATGTTTCCACCTTTATAAATCCTCCTTTTATTAATTTTTTTTTTTTGCAATGCAAATCCTCATTTTTTCTTAGTGTAAGGAGGATACAAAAGAATGGCCGTACAAAAGTGTCACATGTGACATAAGCCATAAACATAAATGCCAGCATAAAAGATGGACTAACAATAAGTTTGACAAAAGAACATCTGGCACACAAGGCCCCAATCATTATAGTAGTCCAAATATCCGGCCATTGGGTCCTCATCAACTTCCTCAGTACCTGTAGGGGTGGCAATTCGGGTCGGCGTGTTGGGTTTGGGTCCGACCCGATTATGACCCGACACGATTATGCTCGACATGACACGATTAATTAATCGTGTCGAACCCTCCGGCCTGAACACGATACGCTCCATAAACGGGTGACACGACACGAACCCGTTTGTATAAATGTGTCGTGTCACGACACGCGAACCCGAAACCGACACGACCCGAATATAAATTTATTTTTAGTTTATTATTATTATTTTTTTTTTAAAAAAAATTTAATAGCAAAATTTTAGCAACCAAAGCAACAAAATGACAAATACAATGTTCTTTTATCTAATAACACATTCTAAGGGCATTCACAATGGAAGAGCTAATTTTTTATGTAAAATAACTCATCAAAACTCAATTTATCTAGTTTAGCTAATGAGTTTTCAAGGGCCTCCTACATCCGATTAGTTATATTTTTATCTATATTATCTAATTTTTATTTGTTTTTATTTTTTAATATGATTGTATTTTTCTTAAATATCTTATTTTTCAACTTTTGAGAAAAAAGTGATGTGGAGAGAGAAATAATAGGAGAAAATTTTGAAAAAAATGAGATGTGAAAGAGAAATAGTAGGAGAAAATTTTGAAAAAAGAGAACATGTGAGAGAAACAATAAAAAAAATATGGGAAAAATTTTTTGGGAGAGATAGTGGGAGAAAAAAAGACGTGAGAAGAAAATTTAGGAAAATAGCTCTTTGAATAGTACCGCTACATGCAGCTTTTTTTTTTAGCTCATTTAATAAAATATCTATTCTACATTTTTTTTAGCTTATCCAATGTAGAGGATATTTTATCAATTTAAGGAGCTATTTTAGATAAAAGTGTCATTTAGCTCATCCATTGTGAATGCTCTAATAGATGAAAGCAGTTACAAATCTAATACAAAAAATATAAAAGATCTTGATCCATTTATTTGTGGTTTAGGAATAAGAAGAGCTTGGTGGATATTTATTTACCAAAAGGATTATATTCTTATCTCACTCTTAAAGATATTTGTGATGGACATGTGATAATTGTTTTCAATTCCGTCTATCAAATTGATATGTATTTAAAGTACATGTGATTCTCATTTATATTTTAAAAAAATATTTGGTACATGTTCTACTAAAAATACATATATAAATCATATCAATTTTAGACACTACCAACCACTTTAATATATTAAATCAGAAGAAAAAATTTTAATTTAATTTGAAATAAAACTTTATACTTCAACAAAATAATTAATATTTACACAAACATTTGAGGAATTTTACAAGTGGAGATGTATTTGGAGATTTCAAAGTGATATAATAAGTTAATAACCACTAGCATGGAGAAAAAAAACAAATTTTTTTTTTTTAAAAACGCGTCAACCCGTGACCCGCCGGGTCACGGGTTGACCCGACCAGACTAAAACGTGTCAACCCGCGACCCGGCGGGTTGACACTACCCGACACGATTATAAACGTGTCATAAACGGGTCGACCCGTTTATGACCAGAACCCGATTATGCCCAACCCTAACCCAATTTTCGCGTGTCGTGTTCGTGTCTGGTTCGCGTGTCACGGGTTAAATTGCTAGCTCTAAGTACCTACATCAACAACGTAATCTATGTTTTCACGAAGCAAGTTGGGACCAGGCAACTGGTATATGAGTCCACGGTCTCAGTAAGTATAGATATTAGTGAAGTTTCCAATGAGCCAACCTTCCACTACTATGTAAGTTTACAATAACGGTTATATACCCATAGCTGATAAAGTAAATATCACAATTTTGGGAGTCATTTGAAAACATACTAATTAGCTGTGGATATATATGTAGGCTTTGATCTTCCACATAGAACATACACATACAAACCCATCTAATTTATATGCACTTATATATTATATAGCTTAGATATACCTAGAGGCGTGCATTCACTAATTTGGGTGAGCACAAGCTCATAAGCGTATCTAGGCAATAAAACATATATTGAAAATCATCACGTGCTATCTAGCTGTGACAATAAACATATGCTCGGTTACATCTCCCACCACATATGCATAGTGATACATCTAATATAAAATGATTCATATAAAACCTCATAAAGCATCACATGCAAAACCATTCGTAACAATATATATATGCTCGGGTACATCTCTTGTTACATATGCATACTATAACATCTAGCAAAATCCCTTATAAAACAAATTATCATCATCACAAAAACATCATCCATGCATGCACATGCTTCATGGTCATAACTTGCATGTCATTCATGCAACATATTTTCTTCATTATGTTTGTCATATCATGCTTGTCACAACTAGCTTGACGTATCATACTTTTCATGCTCCATAGTAGTGAGCATACTCCTTATCCTCCCACTACTAGGATTAGTCTACCGTACCATGACATTATGCAATTTTCATGTTGTTTCATGTCATGCTTGTAATCATTTCATCAAATCTTGTACTCGTGTACTATTCATATATCATATCATGAAATCACAAGTTCATGTCATAAATCATGCAAAACGTCAAAATATTTATAACTAACATATTTCATCATAAGAAATCTTAATCATATAAAAGATCATATCAACCATTCATAAACATTCATCAAAGCATTTCATAAAACATCATCAACTCATCAAATTATCGCAAATCATGTTATATCAGAAGTATTGTTGGCTTGGAGTCGAATAACTATATCTTTCTTTGAACACATTTTGAAAACGTTTCTTTTGCTTAGTAAATAAAAATACTTATAGTGTTTGCTTGGTCACACTTGGTGAACTTCGACTCAACTTGCAATGTATTTATGCATTTACATAATAAGTACAAAGTTAGACTCTATTCTAGACTTAAACATCTCAACCTTTACAAAGATGCTTGAACCATATAAGTATCTCACCCTAGAAGGTAACCCATAGCATTCTATGGTTTCCATTTGACATCACTTTAGCTTACAATAGTAACCCATAGAGTATCTCAAGATTTAGACGCTTAAAACACCGAAATTCATCACTTAGACAAAAAATAGGGTTTTGGGTCTTACCTTGATTTTTTGCGAATCCAAAGCTTTCGAACCACAAGATTGTAACCCATTGTTCTAGGGTGGTTTATAAGTCTTCTAAACACAAAAACTCCTCAAGAAATTTGAGAAATTAAACAAAACCCCCAAATATCTAGCACACATCAAGAAAACTTAGGATTTATAGATTTGCCTTAGAGCAATCGGTGAAAAATGTTGATCTAATGCCAAAAAATGCATTCCCGGGGTTAGATTTTGCTTTAGAAGTCTCTACAAGTGAATAATACATAAGGTTTGGGTACAAACCCGAGAAGAGTAAAGAGAGAAATTTCGGAGAAGAAGAAGAAAAAGTGAGAGAAATGATTTTCTCTTGCGTGCGGGGTATTTATACCAGTGTGGCTCGTCTAGACGAAGGGAGCTTTGTTCGAACGAGATAAGTGAACTTGGCTTCAATTCGTTTGGATGAGGTTGTAGACGATGCGCTCTATGACATCCACTTTGACACCCCATCTGAAGTGCGTTTGGATGAGATTGTAGACGAGACTCTATGATATCTCATCTGCAATGCATTTGGATGACATAGCAGATGAGACTCTCTGTGTTACCTTGTCTGGAATGCATCCAGACCATTACTGACAAGGCAATCTAGATTGGTTTCCGCAGTATTTTTCACTAGTCATGTCTTTTTAGGATTTCAATACTAGTGCCTTTGTTTCAAATACATTTTGGGTATATTTTAATTGATTATTGTCTATGTGATTGAATTCTACATATACATATGGTATTGATTTGTTAATTAAGTCAATTTAGATGACCGAATCTTGGGCTTAATAAAGTGACAAAAGAACTTCATCACGGGTTATTGGCTTAATCAACATGGAGAACTGGGAGTAAATAACATGCCTTAGGCTTCATGCGTTTGTCAATTTCTGTATAATTATGTTTTCCTAAAGAACAACTTAATAGATGCCATGCTAAATCCTTTTGGGGAGAACATAATTAGAGTAGATACCATGCCCTAAGGTTAACAAGCATTAAATATACCGTATGATTGAAACATTGACCTAGTATTATCTTAATTAGACTGATTAGTGGTGGATGTCAAAACCCTAACCCTTTCATTATATATCTCTTTTCAAAATCGTGACAATTTTGTTATTTTAATTTGAAAAATCAACTCTAAACAAAATTATCAATCCTTATGGGAATGATCTCGTATTTGCCTACTATCATTTGATCTTTTGCACTTGCGAGTAAAACGTACCAAGTATTTGCCTATTAATTTAAGTGGGTATTTGGCACAACACACTACAGTAAGTGTTTCTTATATTTATAATCTGGATCTCTTACATAGTGATTTATCGAGTTTGGCTGTTGCAGTTGGTTTTTCCCAATGGTGTGTTCTTTGGGTTTTCCACTTTGTAAAATATCGTTTGTCTTATGATTGTGATGTGTGTTGTACTTTATGCCTGCTTAGTTGTGATTATTACCTACTTTATTGTAATTGGGAATATTACACGAACTTTGTGTTCTTTCAAAGGGAATATGTGAAACTAATTTTGCAAACAACTTAAGGGCTTCACCTTAGAAGCATCTTGAGCTGGGGTGGACCAAAGATTTGTAGTGTATAAATACATAAGTATATAAAAGCATGTAGTCTCTATATCTGTATTTGTGCGTTTATGTGAGATAGCCTTCCTGGCGTCAATGGCCACACTTCCTGTACAAAAATCCATGAAGAAACTGAGCACTTCAAAAACCCAAATGAAGAAGAGGGAGAGAGAGAAAAAGAGAAAGGTCAGTGAAACTATGAAAGAAGAAGAAGAATCTAAACCCTAATAAAAAAAAAGCTAAATTTACATGACGGTTGACGCTATGTGCAGAGTTTAAAGTCCAACAAAAAATTGCATTAAGTTAACGAAACTAGAAGATGGCATTTTTGGTTTTCAATTTGTGTTGGACCTTTCTTTTTTTCTAATAAAAAAAGGGCTCACTGATGTTGGTCACTGCCCTAGCCCACTTAAACCCTGATGTACATGGTGTGAGGTACACCTGGGTAGTAATGGAACATGCATGGACTCGAACCCACAACCTCGGACTCGCAAAGTGATGGTTTCTAACTGCTTCGACCATTAAGCCATAGTCCCAGGGATAATTTGTGGTGGACCTTGAAAGCAAACCGAAGGTAACTAATTAAATGGGGGCATATTCATTTGTTTAGGCTGAAAGAGGGGCAAAACTAAAGAAAATTTTAGAAGAGGGCAAAAATGTAATTTTGGGTGGATGGATATATAAAAAGTAAATATTTTAGGAGAAACTTTTCAGGCGTTTTGAGAAGATTCTTCTAAAGTTCAAAAACTCTTAATTTCACATCTCAAACTTTTAATTTGATGCAATCTTCCCCATTTCGTTAGGATTTGGCATTAAATCTTAACGGAGGCTATGAAAAATACCAAAATACCCTCCAATTTTTTGTTTTCTAAAAAAAAAAAAAAATTGGGTAAATTTGAAATTTTATAAAAGTTTTAAGGGTATAAAGATCATTTTATTATTTTTACCATTTGTTTTAATGCATGAGGGGAGATTGTATTAAATCAAAAGTTCGAGTAGTAAAATTGAAAGTTTTTTAACTTTGGGGAAGTCTTCTCGAAACTCGTGGAAGTTCAGGGTTCCTTCATGAAGTTCTTTTCAATATTTTAAGAAGATTTTCAAAATGTTTGGAAGGACATTCGCCCCTCATCTCAATACCTACTTCCTCCATCCCAATACCTACTTCCTCCTCTGGTCTCAACAAAAGTGATGGAGATCAAGGCACCACTTCGAAGGATCTCGTTCAAGTACCAATTGGGCCGGTTACGAGGGCGCGAGCAAAGAAGTTCAAGGATGTACTCAACGGACTCATTCAAGAGTTATGGACTCAAGCAAATTCGTGGAGGCCCATTGAGCATGATCCACGTGGGCAACAAAGAATCGTCACCTTGATTCAAGTTCTAGAAGGATTCGGTTAAGGCTAAGAATTGGCAAGAAATATTTTGGGTCTATTCTAGAAGGATCTGATTGCATGGCTACTCTAGGCGTCCAACTCTTCTTTCCTATTTTAGCTTCTTTCCTATGCTGCATCATTGGTAATGACGCAGAAGGAAAAATAAATAAGTTAGAATTTTAATTATATTTGGGTCTTATTAGTTAATTAGGTTATTTATATTTAAATGGATGTTTTATCTATATTTTAAGTGTTATTGTAATGGGCTTGGCCCAAAGTCATCTTATCTAGGGTTAGAGATATTTTATGATTAGATAATGGGCTTAGCCCAAAGTCAGTCAAATTAGGGTTAGGTTTTATTTTATAGTACCTATTTAAATACTCTTTGTACTCCTATGGAGAAGTGACATTTTTGATTATTGATAAAACTTGTGAGGTTTATTCTCTTTGGTTCTTTGAAGAACTACTTGAACTTATCGGGATTTCCCGTGGCGTTCATCTCAACTTATCAAACGGAAATTCCACCACCGTTTGTGGCGTCTTTCTTATACCGAGGTTCTTGTTTGTCATAAACAACGGGTCGAGGTCTTCCATTCGAATCTGTCCATAGAACGATCTTGGGTTCCCTTTCGTTGTTGGGTCTCGTTATTCTTGACGGGGTTCACATCAAAAAGGGTCACTACTACTTGCATTATTAGGTAAGTATTACTAAAGGTCGGACTTGGTCGAACAACTAGAAGATGACTTGCTATTATACTTTGCCCATTCAATGTGAGGTTGTACTTCAGTCCCACGAGACGTGTAAACCCTACCATGAAGGGGTTAACTACATGGATATGCCATGTTGAGAGAGTTAGGACCATGAATGTACTTGCTAATTATTAATGCATACACACCAATGTGATTTTATGCCTTCCAACTGATACATGATGTTCTAAGTATAAATGTTCCTCAAATGATTTATTGCTTCACACTCACATTTGAATTTAATTTTTGTCAAAGCTTATAGATCAAAATAAAACTTGGTCAATCGGCTAGGACCCTCATTAATGAAGCAGATGTCACTAGTTCGAATTCCCTTCCCCCCTCTTATGCGGACATGTAAAAAAAAAAAAAAAAAAAACTTGGTCCATATTTATAAATGTGCATTTTTCCATAACTGTCATTAAAATGGCTCAGAACATGAACTATCTATTGACGGTGATTTCACTTACTAAGTTGTAGACTTTAATATTTATTTTTTCTTCTGTAAAACATTATTTTTATATAGAGTAGAAGTTGATGGGGCAGATGGTGCAGATCTAGAGGTGGACTTAGCTGTCATTGGAAGATTAATCTTGCAAGTGCTGTATATCAATGGTGCTTAGAGCTCTGGCTACGTAATTCTAATGTTCTTGTACAAAAGAGAAAACTAAAGTGTTGATATTTTGTAACCTAGGTTTACTTTCTGCTGGAATTTATCTGATACAAAGGAGTTAGAGGGAACTCTCCAGATATATATAAAATTAAATAATTTTGGAGCATTACATTTTATGTCCAGAACAACACACCATTAGTTTGGCACAAGTGTAATTTGATTATTAGCATCTATAATAATAGGGGTGAAAAAGCGGTTACAGTTAGCGGTTATTGGCTAAAACCGGTAATTGTAACCGCCTAGGTTGTTAGTAAAATTCTCTAACCGCCTCCGTTAACCGCGTATGCGGTTAACCGATAGTTAGTGGTCAGTAACTTTAATAACCGCTAACCGCTTTTTAAAAGAAAAAATTTTAATTTTATTTTAATTTTTTTTAAAAAAACAAAACGATGTTGTTTCTATGGTAATACGATAATATCAATTATAGATTTTTATACATTTTAAACAAAAACGTCATCATTTCATATATATATATATACGAGCCCTGCTATGCGGCTGCCATGTTGAGGCAGCCTAACGTAGGCCATGCCTCTATTTTTTTTTTTTTTGAGACCAACGTCAATCTTTTTTTTTTTTTTTAATTTTTAAATTTTTTTTTTTGCATTCTATATGTTTGATGAAATGTTTTGAATTGTATTTTGAGATATTTGAGTAATATTAGCTAAATTTTTATGAGCTAATATTTGGATTCTAATGCCTCCAAATTCATTTTTGGATTCAAAACTAAAACTTAAGGGTGAAAGGTTAACCCTTTAGGAATGGTATAACCCTAAAGGGATTCGGTCATCCTAAATTTGGTGCTAATGCCTCAAAACTTGTTTCTGGATTCAAAATTAAAATCTACGGGTGGAAAGTTAACCCTTTAGGGATGGTATGACCCTAAAGGGATTTGGTCATCCTAAATTTGGTGCTAATGCCCCAAAACACTGTCTCAGTTTTATATAGTTTTGCTAATACCGATTTCTAATTAGTGATGCATGGAGGCCAGTGAATTTGATATATAATTTAATTAATTTCTGATAAATGATTTTCAATTTTAAATCTGGCAGGCCCTTCCCCCTTTAACCTCTTTTCTATTCATGTTTTTTTTTTTTTAAAAAAAGAAAACATGTCTCATGCTAGAGGTAGCTGAAAAGCTCAACTCATATATATATATATATATATAGGCGATTAGTGGTTAGTAGAAGGTTATTACTTAATAGTTCCCCTTTTTCTTATTGTTTTATTACTTAGTATTTTGGCATATATTGTTTTTAACTGAATTTCATACTTTTGCAAATACCTTGTCTTATTGCTTAATTTTGTAAAGTTGTGTAGGTATTAATTTGCAATATACAATCCCGCCGATGTCTAATCTTTTTATTTTATTTTATTTTTATTTTTGGACATGGATGTCTAATTTTCTTTAGTTACACGCCTGAGTAATTTTTAATTAATTCGTGCTAAAGATATAAAATAAAATAAAAATAAAAGCAATTACTTTATACTAATTAAAGCAAGTCAATGATACCTTTTTTTTTTTCCTACTTTGCTTTTGTAGTGTGGTATGCCATGTGAAAAGGCCATCATTCAAGGGTTTTACAATTTCATTTAGCATCCACTTTTTATAACTACGGTGAAGGCTTTCAAGAGCTTCTTGGCCTAGGAGAACTGAGTCTTTTGAGTCAGTGAAAACAATTTTTTACTTTCACTAAAGGTCAACTCTACCAAGCAAAGAAAAAAAAAAAAAAAAATCCATTCACATTTGAAAAATCAGTTGGTTGGAAACCGTTCTCCATATCAATGAAATATGTAAAAGTGGAAGAAAGCAAGCACAAGTGACCTTGCCGAATATGTTAGCAATGAGAGACTCTGATGCCCAAATCAGTGTTAAGTTAGAGAAAGGAGTGTTTTCTCGCGCCTGGTTTGTTAATAATTGATTCCATACCGGATTAACCTTAGACCCTAGCGCCTATCACTTGGCAAGTTGCTCTTAGGTACACTAACATGGAAGGCTCGTTTGACAATGTTTTTTAGGGTTACTTTTTGTATTTTAATAAAAATTTAAGCATTAGCAATCAACTCAAAACACTCATAATATACTCTAAAAAAGTAAAAAGGACCTAAAAAAGCAATGTCAAATGAAATACTAAATACGAATCGTTCTTCCCTCATGGCTATTTTTTAGGATAAATATTAATCTTTGCCAACGGACCATTAAAGTTAAAAGTTATATATAAGTATATATATAAATAGATATCAACGTTCAAATAGAGGGAAAGCAAAGCACCTTAGCCAAACAAAAGCTTGCACGCCAAGGGAATAAAATTTCATCATTTGGAAGGTCCACCATGCTTTTAATTTGCTAGCGAGGATTTCAAGAGATAGAGAGAGGATTCTTGAGGCAAAAGGGGATGTAGTTTTCGGATCATCATCAATTATTTCATTTGGATTCGAATTAGGAAAATCCCCATTAGTGGGAAGTGACGTAAAGTCGGTCCCTTGGCGTGCTGTGGACGACCATTTGGTCTTTACTCTTTACCCTTGCACTTATTTATAACCCTTTTTTGCATCAAAAGTCACTTCAAGGGAAAAACCTTTTTATCCCTTCCACTATTACAAACCCTTCGATCCATCCATTTGTTGATGAAACTTGGAAGCAGTTAATTTGGATTGGGCTGCGAATAAAAACTGAACTTCATAGTCAACATACTCACTCACACCGCACTCACGTGTTCAACTTATATCATTACTATTATTATTATTTTGTAATTATTCCTAACATGTTATAAACAAAGACTTTTCTTTTTGCTGAATACTTTCTGTCGTTTCTTTCTGATGCAGGGATAGATCGTGCACAATCAAGAAAACAGCAAGTAGAAGGGATAAATATTCCTAAGATTGTGAGACTATCACAAAATCAAAGAAATATTATCTAAACAATAGATACTATCTAAAGTTTGAAGGAAAATAATCAAAAAACTCAACTCTGAGTATTCTTATTAACAAAATCAAATAATAATAATAACTACCTCATTCTTAAGGTTCTAAGCATTTATTTATAGCCCCAAGACTCCTAGTCCTAAGATAACAATGACATAAAGTCAGTTTAGAAGTCTATGAAAGAAAACTAAACCAACTAAAAGACTAACAAAGAAACCTAATTCAAATAAAAGACTTTAAAGATAAGATAGAATAAAAGACTAACAAATAAACCTAATTCAAATAAAATACTAAAAACTAAGATGTTGTCCTGATCTACATCATTCTCCCCAGGTTGGAGAGAATTCGTCCTCGAATTCAGCTGGTTCTTTCCACGGTCTTTCGGATGCTCAGTCAACTCATTCCACTTGCCCTTCCTCAAGATCACAACAATGCCACATCCCATAATAAACGTGACGCTCTTCATCATCGACATACCTTGATGTTTGTCGTGAAAGCCCCACACACCACTTTGCCATGTAGACTTGTCGTGCTTCTCTTGTGCTTTGCCTTTCCTAAAAGCCATGAGAATTCCCAAGGAACTCACAAAGACCCCTTCACTCTTTGATAGAAAAGTTGTTTCCGTTCCATAGATCTCATCACAACTTTGATTGAAAGTTTTTGACAAGATAACATCTACTCCAAGGAAATCAACTTGATGTATAGAACTTACTGCTTCATTGGGATAGGTATCATAGATTGGTGGAGAGGCCCAATCTATCGAGCAATCTTCCTCAATAAATCCATCTTCCTCCTCCCCAACCGATTGACTCCTAATCTCCACCGCCACTTTAAGCACCTTCTTTTTGTCGATTTTTTCTATTTTTTCTGTTACAAGGAACTCTTCGGGTTTCAACCAACCTTGGAATTCCGGTATATTGAGTTTGAATCCAGATTCCCACCGATTGGCCTGAGCTTGTACAAGGGGTTGATGCCTGTGCACTCTGTGCTCCGCAAAAGGGTTTCCGTCTTCATCTTCCACACGTGCGTCTTCCTCCTCCGATTCGTGTGGTAAGGGTATATGCCGACGTCTGTCTCGACCACTCTCGATGGACAATTGTTTTGTGAGGGCTGCAATTTGTTCCCTCAAACTCGCAAATTGTGCCTCCGAATGTGCTTGATAGGCCGTCGGTGGTTCTTCTCTAACTGATTCTTCGCGATCATTTACGTCCCCCAAGTGTGCAAAGCGGTTACCCATTCCCCTTGTGACTGGCGCCATGGAAAGAGACTGGGCTCTAATACCAACTGATGCAGCGTTAGAACGACGATAATCAAGAAAACAGTAAACAGAATGGATAAATATTCCTAAGATTATGAGACTATTACAAAATCAAAGAAATCTTCTCTAAACAATAGATACTATCTAAAGTTTGAAGGAAAATAACCAAGAAACTCAACTCTGAGTATTCTTATTAACAAAATCAAATAATAATAACTACCTCATTCTTAGGGTTCTAAGCATTTATTTATAGCCCCAAGACTCCTAGTCCTAAGATAACAATGACATAAAGTCAGTTTAGAAGTCTATGAAAGAAAACTAAACCAACTAAAAGACTAACAAAGAAACCTAATTCAAATAAAAGACTTTAAAGATAAGATAGAATAAAAGACTAACAAATAAACCTAATTCAAATAAAATACTAAAAACTAAGATGTTGTCCTGATCTACATCACTTTCCTTCAGTTATTTCGGTATATTTCAAAGCACACCTTTACTCTTGGAGAAAAAATAGAGTCGAAATCTGAGGGTTGTCAATAACTTGAGATATCTCTATCATCTAATTTATATACTAAAAACTACTTCCTCAGTCTCGAGCTTGCTTCTTGTATGCTCGATCTCAACCTCCAGATTTTTTCAAAATTTGTCATTTTAGTTTGAACTTTCTAGAATTGCTTCATTTTCTTCAAAAACTTATAAAAAGACAGAAAACATAAAAATGAATCAAAACATCACAAGATAACATGACTAAGGGATTAACATACGTAAATTAAGGGGCTAGAATATGTATATTTTAGCACTTATCATAGTGCCTTGGGTAATTATTAGGCTTTGATTAGCTTAGTCAAAGGATTAGAAAGTGTTTTTGGTTCATTAGGAGCCATTTGGAGAAGTTTTGGGGGGTTTTTTTTAGCACTAACCAAACTTTCGCCAAAAAGAACCACTGAACGTTCAAGACCAAGACCAAGAAACTGCTGGGTAATTAGTACACAAAACGTTTGCCAGGGGACTACACCAAACATTCGTTGACCCAACTTTGACCCACTGGGTAGTGACCAAAAGTACACCTACAACCCTGAAATATTGTACATACAGCACACCGAATGTTTGGCCATGGACCACTGAACGTTTGCTGCATTGCAAACTGTCACAACAGCACCCTTAGCTTTTATAAACCCATAAATCCCCCCCCCCAAACACCCTTCTAAACCCCATTCTGCCTTTTTAACCCTAAAGAAACTCTTCTTTATTGGTTGGTGAGTTTTGAGAGAAGGAGAGCAGCTTTTCTTGAAAGTCTTGCTCAAGAGAGGTAACCTTCTTGTTCTAACTCGTGTTTTACTTAGTTGTTACTCTGTTTAGAATTTATTCCATGATATTGGTTGTAGTTTTTGAGGTTATGTTGTCGTTTTAGGTTTTAATCTCGATTCTAGCATAACTTAGCGTTTCATTATTAGTTAGTGTATTTTTATTTTGCATGGTGATGTTATTTTGAGCAAGAGTATGTTTGAAACTTTTTTTGTAGCTTTAGAACCTATTCAAAACTTATTAGAAGCCTGTTGGGCCGCGATGAGTTTTTAGACTCGCAAGAGAATGTTCTAGCGGAACGTTCGACCATGGACCATTGAACGTTCGCTGTACTGTAAACTGTCACAACAGCACCCTTAGCTTTTCTAAACCCATAAATACCCCCTCCCACGCCCTTCTAAACCTCATTCTACCTTTTGAGCCCTAAAGAAACTCTTCTTTAGTGGTTGGTGAGTTTTGAGAGAAGGAGAGCAGCTTTTCTTGAAAGTCTTGCTCAAGAGAAGTAACCTTCTTGCTCTAACTCGTGTTTACTTTGCTACTATGTTTAGACTTTATTCCATGATATTGGTTGTATTTTTTGAGGTTATGTTGTTGTTTTAGGTTTTAATCTTGATTCTAGCATAACTTAGCGTTTCATTATTAATTAGCATATTTTATTTTGCATGGTGATGTTATTTTGAGCTAGGGTAAACTTTTTTGTAGCCTTAGAACCTGTTTAGAATTGATTAGAACCCTATTGGGCTGCAATGAGTTTTTTGCCCCACAAGAGAACATTCTGGCCGAACATTCGACCTTGAGCTTGAACGGTTGCCCAGTTGGCTAACAGTCGCTGGGTAGGCAGAACCTTTGTTTTTGAAGTTTTAGGGCTAGGGTTCGTTTTAACTTGAACGTAGAACTAATAATAGTCCTTTTCATAGATTTGAGGAGTGTGGGCCAACTAGAGGATTTTTTGGAAGGAGAATACGACTTGGGTGAGTACAAACTCACATGGATACTTGTCGTTATTTTTCTCATGTGGCACAATTATTTTGTGTACCAAACATGCATTTTTACAACTCTCATGAAACACATTTTGTTATAATATGAATTCTATTTTGTGAAATATGGTGCTTAAAAAAGATAATGAACATGGTGAGATTTGTAAGAGCATGCATGTAAAAGAGGGATAAGACTAATTGCATCGTATGACATGGTACACTGGTACGTGCAGGATAACGGCCATGGGCTTACTATATATGTTAACTCTATGGTCAAAAGTGTGGGTGCATTATATAGGCCTTGGATTCAATGGTTGTTTCATGACCGGTACAACCATGATTGGGGGGTCACTACATGACGTACATCAATAGTAGCATGGACCATCTGAGGTCGGACTTGGTCGGGCTGCTAGTGTTATGAACGGTAACGTACAATAGTTGGGGCATTGTCATTATATTAGAGGTCCATCGAGATAGCGCCAACCCTGCTGAGAAGGGGTAGTATCTTGGGTAGACCATACAGTTTGAACTATCACTTGATTCTCATAATTGCAACATATGTTATAGTTATATTGCATACATGAATAATTGTCATGTCACAATGCTGCATAGATTTATTAACAAATGAGTTCATCATTCAAATGGCATAAACATTATGTGCATTTTTACTAACTGAGTCTTTAGACTTACCCTTGTATTCTTTCCCTTCCATTATGTGTAATTATACTATTTAGCTAGCCTAGCTGAGGATTGATCAGAGGAAGCATTTAGTAGTTATGAAGGACTTGTTCTGGATAATTTTTGAAGACTTAGACCCTATTTCGCTCAAGTCAATGTGGGATGCAAATGGGTCCTTCCGTGTGGAGTTGATGAAGATTGTTTTCATGCTATACTTAGTTAAATGTAGGCCTTAGTATTTTAGAACAATTATCCTGGCATGTATATTATTTTGACGACTGGTCTCTCACCGATACATTTGGAGATCCAGTAATGTTATGATGCTTTATGTTTACTCTAGTTATTGTGATTATGGTTTTAAATTATTGCTATCATTGTCCCTTAGTTAAAAATCTTCCAATGTAGTCTCTTTTTGGAGAGGATGAGATCCCTGAGTTTTGTTCTGAGAGGAATAAGGCTAGGTGGTGAATGAAGTCAATTACTAGTTATTGATTTCCATGGGGCATTACACTTACAACTCAATATAAATCTCTACACTCTGTAAGACATCAAACAACCCGACATGCCTCCAAGCTCGAAAATCTTTATATAGCCCAATTTCTCACCGACTCTTTCGATAAGCTCTTAGTTGACACCACAAAGATGAAACGACACCACGAAGCAAGAAGCCAATGACGCAATAAACCAGTGAAGCAAGAAACAAAGAAGCAAGACAACCTCCAAAATCCAATCTAGGTAGAATGCCAATAGCTTGCTTAACCTATATATACCTTTCCCTAAACAGTGCAATAAATGCTTAAGAGTTGTTCATTTACGAGGAATTTCATTAGGACTGTTTCATGATTAAAAAGTAGATTTGGGATTCCATCATGATGACTTGATGAGGATCTGTAGACCAAAGATTTCGTCATGACGACTATAAAAATGTAATAACAAATTACTAGGGTTTCATTGCTTTCTAACAATTTTGTCCTAATGTCTTCATGAAGGAATGTTGACGAAAGGATACATTGGCTTCATTGACAATTTCATCATGAAGGGATGCTGAGTCACCATGACAAGATCTTTCAATAGGTTGGATCTCAGACCTTCCCTTTTTCGTCATGACGGAAACATGATGTGATGATGACAAAGGTCATTTTGTCATGACCAGATGCTAACGTCATCATGAAGAAATCTTATAAAATGTATCCAACCTTACTAACCAAAACCGTCAAGACTTCTTCATAACGGTTAATAAGCGATGAATGTTACAAATTCAAGCCCCTTAACTTGCATATGTTAATTCCTTAGCATTTTTATTTGTTTGATTTTGTGTTGTTTTTGTGTTTTTAGGTATTTAATAAAGATACAAGAAAAACCATTGATTTTGGGCTTAAAGCACAATTTGAGAAGACCTAGAAGATATGATTAATCTTAACCAATCATAATAGAGGACATATATGATGTGGTTAAGTTTAATCAAATCAAGGAAATGATAAAATCGGATCGGATAGAATTTCAGATTCTGAACACATTTCAGTATTTTGGCCATAACTTTCAGCTAAAATATTGGATTAAGGTGATTCCAGCGGCATTGGAAAGCTAATTCAAAATTATACAAATAATAATGAACTAGTATTTTCCTAAATCGGACTCCCGCTATGCCAAAATCGTCCTAAAAGAGAAGGAGGCAAATCTGGACGAATCCTATTCCGATTTGTACATGGATTGCTTCCTAATTTGACTAGGAGATTGAAATCTGAATTTTCTAGGTTTCCTAGGGCTTCTAGGGCTTGTTTTCTCCCTATAAATAGGCCTCTAAGCTTCAAGAGAAGGTGTACTTAGTTTTAGACAGAAATTTTTTCTTGGAAGCTTAGCGGAGTCATGAGCGGCTAAACCCTTTTGTGGGGTGTTGATGTAACCCTATCCAAGCACAATGGTTTGATTGTATTTAATTTCTAGATTTTCAATTTATGCATGTTGATTGTATAACTATGAGAATTGCTACATATGAATTTTGTTCTTAATTATTAAATGCAATTGTCCTTAAATTCTAAATTCAATATTTGGGAAATTTTTTTCTTGTCTTAGAAAGTCTTTTACTTTTATTGAACTCAAATCATTCTTGTTTTCTGTGGTTATGAGGATGATTAATGGGTTTAATTGACATATGATCAATAGGATTTGATAGGCCATGCCTAGGGAAGACGGATTGTACTACATCATAGTTTAGTATAATTTAGGTAGATAGTCCATGCCAACCGAAGATGTGTTACACTTATTCATTGATTGTATGTATACTGTTAAAGAGTTTTAAAATTTATACCTAGGGAAGACGGGTTGTGCTGCATCTTAGTGGTTAGGTGGACGATTTGTGCCAACCGAAGATAGATTATCCTTATTATTTAATACGGTAGTTTATTGTTTAATTATAACATGCGTAGAATGAATTTCTGGGATTAAATCTGATTAGCGATTGTTGTGCGGATAGATGTGGAGTCAATACCCTACTCTCTCTCTCTCATTTATTCACTTTCAGCTTTATGTTAATTCTATGCACTTCAGTTACAGACAAAAACAAATCTCCTTTTTAATTAAGTTGATTTTAATCTTTCGAATTTGATAACGAAACCCCTGCAGTCCTTGAGGTTGACACCCTTTATATAGCCCTATCCTACGGGATTCGTCCTATTGCAAGTGGTTTAATTTATTATTGATAATTTTGGCTTTAAAAAGACCACATCAACGGTTTCCTAATGAAATCTTACATAAAGTTACTAGACCTTATTGACGAAAACCGTCAATGTTTCGTCATGACTGTTCGTGACGAAAATACAAGGAAGATAAAAAATAGATCTAACTCCAATTGAGTTTTAGAGAACACAATGAGAGAAAAGAATTCTTGAGTTTAGACACACTAAATAAGGCCAAAATATAAAACCTAACACCCTTAAAGGGAGGCAAAAGGGTGAGATCTCTTATAGGTTTGGGTGATCCTAAAAGGGCAACCTCTAAACTAGTGGCCATGCCAACAACTTTGGAAACACGTGTCTCCCATTTTCATTGTATGCTTATATGATACCCCAAAACATCAAAACCTCAAAAAGAACATTTATTAAAACACAATCGTTTTACCTTAACAATTCATAACGTTCCATTACTTTCAAAGTGTTCTAAATACAAATATAAAAGTGCTACTCTTTTTGAGAAAATATTTTATTTGAAGACAACCCAAAAGGCCAACTTCAGCTTCTGCTCAAACATTCGACAGAGGTACCACCACACCTTCGACCTGCAACTCTAGAACCATTGGGTAATAGTACACCGAACGTTCATCGAACCTTTTCAGCTTTATGCACTCCCCTATCATTATAAATACCACCTCTTCCTCATCCCAGACTCCACCCCGACACTAGAAACCCTAATCCTAGAGTGATAAGATAGTTTAGAAAGATAATGAGGAGATTTAAAAGTGGTTTGCCATCTTCTAGGTTAACTCTTCCCTACTCAATTAGTTTTCATGTTATTCTTGTGATTTTCATACGCTTTGCAAAGTATTAAGATACCATGATTAGTTTGTGCTATTATTCTCTTTAAATAGAGAAAAAGGTTTCTAAACGTTTTAAAAACACCTCTTGTTTTCTTAGCTTTGTATGGTATTATGGTCTATTATGTTTACATTCACTCATTATGAGCCTAAGATGAGAATTGTTATGTGTTGATTTGAGAATAGGAGCGATGCATACATTCTGCCATTTGACCAAGCGTTCCCTACATTATGACCAAATGTTTGACCTCGAGCCTAAACGTTCGACCATAAGCCAAAATGTTCGAACAGTGTCCAGAATGGATGAAATTAGGTTTTTTTTTTAATTTTTTAATTTTTTAATTTTATTATTTTTTTATCCTGAGCTAGTTGCTTCTCGATTAGGACCTTATGTATCCATAATAGTTCTCCAGTATTGCGTATAAAGATAACCTATGTTTGGTCATAGCAAGGGTTCGAAATGTATGAGGAGACAAGTGAGCGTACGAGGTAAGTAAATGCTTACTACTACTTTCCATAAAAAATGTTTGATATGTTAGCTGACTGAGTATGCTACATTATGGGCATAATTACTTTATGCAACTTGGTAAATGGGCTAATAACAAATTAATAAGATTCATTGTATGACATGGTAGACTGGTACGTGCGACATAATGGTCATAGGCTTACTGTATAGACTTGATTTTATTGTCAAACGTGTGTGCTTAATGGGCCCTAGATCCAATGGTTTTTTCCTGACATTGGGGGGTTACTATAAGATGTACATTATTAGTAGCGTGGGCCACCCAAGGTTGGAATCGGTAGGCCTACTATTGTTATAAATGGTAGCATGCAATATCCGGGGCATAGGTATTGTATTACAGCTTGGGAGAGTTCTAACCTTGCTGATAATTGATAATATCTCGGGTAGATCATGTATGATAGTTATAACATATTAAAGCATTAATTTTCTAAATTAAAGCTTATAGGCAATTGTCGCTGCAATTACATTGATACATCTCAAAAACAACATCTCAAGAACACTATATTTTTATGGTAGAGGCAAGACCTCAATGCTTACCAAAAGTACACATTTATCTCTACATATAAGCAAGAGCTCACATCATACTTAGTTGTGAGAGTTACTTACTAAGTCTTAGACTTGCGGAATATTTGCGGCTTGTCAGGTTATCTATTAAGAAGATTTTTAAAGCAGAGAACAAGGAGTATGTTTTGCATAAACCAAGTTTGATTAGAATGACTATATTGATTAGTTCCAAGTCTATGATTGATGTAAATACATGCATACTTTATGATTATTAGATATCTTAGATCTGTCATTTTCACCTTCCGTTACATTTACTCTGAGTATGTTAGACAGGCAATCCATTTAGTTAGTTACTGATAGGTGCCAAATATTGTATATTTGGACCCCTTAATTTATATTTGTTAAGCTCTTAGCTTAGTTAATTTCTAATGTTTTAGTTTGTTTTAGTGTTTTATGGTGTTGCAGGTCCTTGCATTCAAACTGTGGTTAAAAGGGTGAAAAAGGGCGATGAGTGAAGATTTGGCCCTTGACAGTGCGCTCGAGCCCATGGGGCGCGATCGAGTGCATGCCTCGTAAGCCTGCAAAGCCCGTGTTGCCTTAGCCACCATCACTTCACTCAGTGCGCCGTGGGTTTTTAGAGCAGTTGGCTACGCTCGAGCGCACCAATCTGCGATCAAGCGCATACAGGCCTGCGATCGAGCGCATCCACGTGACCTGGCAGTACCTTAGTTTTGTCTATAAATAGAACCTTATGTATTTTGTTAAACCTACGTTTTGGAGGAGCCTGGAGGCCAGAAACCTCCATGTTCTTCACTGTAAATCCTCTAAATCGTCATTTATTTATTGAACACTTTTATTTGTTTGTCGATTTGTCTCTCTTTAGCATGAGAGGCTAAATCTTCAACTAAGGTTGAAGATGAAGCCTTACCATTTAATTATCTTCATGTTTTTATAGTTAGTTTGTACTTTAATCCGTCTTTTAATGTCATGAATGTTCGTTGCAATTCAATTTCATGAGAAGATTGTGATTGATTGTGCCGTAGTTGGATATTCATAGTGTTTTGTTCGATGGATACATTTCATCTTTTGATTTAAGTTTATTTATCTTTTGTATTTTGTGTTAAGCACATTCACATTTGATCCTTTGAACTAAATTGGATATGTTTTGTCTTTTGTCAAATGGACGGATGCTTTGAATATTTCAATAGGCACAATATGACGTTTATAGGGCTTACGGGTGCATGAACTAGCGTGACACTAGAACATGCATTGTTTTTAATCGATAGACGGATGTATAAATTAATCATGCTAATATGTTTATTAATGTGGTGAGGTGGATTCTAGACCTTAGTATTTTTATCTATTTGTTTTTAAGCATTTAGGTTAGTTTATATTTATTGCACGCCATATGTTCGATATTTGGAACTAGGTTAAGATAGAGTTAGTTTAGATAATTTAAATTAGTTTTCCACAAAACTTGATTCTCTGTGGGTTCGACCTCGCACTTGCACACCTGTTACACTGCAAAACGATTTGTGCTATTGTGCGTACTTATTTTTGTATGATTAGTTACCATTTAACTTAATTGAAAGAATTGCTAATAACCCTGCCAAAATGGTTAAAGCCAGTTTTGGGAGCGTTACAGTATGGTATCAGAGCATTTGGTTTGGTCGATTGCAATGGAAAATCTGAGAATAGGTTATGATGCACTATGATTGAACTGTGAAAGACTGGAGCACAGGATAGGCCTTGTTTTTCTGCCATATTTTGATGGTTGAGGTGCAGGCTAAAGTAACAGCCCGCACTTGATTCTGCATAGTAATAAGTAGGATGGGAGCAAGCTCACGTGCTTTATGAATCAGGCACTTGATTCTGCTTTAAACTTAGTCGCATGATCAGTATAGGTGTGGGATTGTTGTACATGATTGGCCGGAAAAGTATGGGCCATATGCTACAAGCCCCTTTCCGCAGCACGCACACTCGTGCCTTTGGAGCACATTTTTTGAACTATTCCGGTAGAGTTACCCGGAAGGATCATTCAGCCTACTTGCATAGGTCAAAAGATGGATGAGCAGTAGAACCACAGCTGCATGAAGATGATAGCGAATTGGAAGCGCCGTAGTGTGTCTGTTGTGAAAGATTTCACACCGATCCCTAGGGAGCATAACCCTTGTCTTAGCTTAGAAAGGAAATGAGAGATACATGAGCATATGACCCAAGTAGTTGATGAGTATGCGAAAATGGAACAAGAGGAAGTGCAATTACTAAATACTGGGGCATTGCAAACGGGGATAAGATGTACATCCTTACCCTACCCTAGCCCATGCTCGTACCCATTCGGATTTGGGGGTTTTATGTCCAAATCCAAATATCCTCTATGTTCTTTTTAATTCATACAATTGATGCATAAAATGAGACCCACTAGATGATTATATTAAACTTTGATTCCATGCTTTTGCCTGATTGGATTTGGAAAATTTTGCCCAAATCTAAAAAATGACCAAAATGCCCCTAAAACCCTGGCTTTGGAATTAGGATCCTCTCCAATTTGAATGAACTATAGAATATCTAGTTAGTTATATTAGTGGTGTAACGACCCCGATTGGAAAATCAATTAACTTGTAATTAATCCCATGGCTCGTCTCCTAGCCATATCCCTCGTGGGACAAGACTCAAGGATTTCAAACTTTCTTACCAAAACGAGAAAATTCAGCGGAAGACTTACTTAAACTATAGGAAATAAAGAGAGTGATATTTATCACACAAACATACACCAGAGTGAACAAAATACCTCATAACATAGAAATATTCATCAAATGTATTGGTCATCAGATCATCATCAAAAAGGGGGGTTACAAACCACAAAAGTAATAACATAACAATGTCTTAGGAAAGGATCATACAAAACAAATCTTAAGCTTAAAAAGAGCTAATGGGATCAAAATCTCTATCATATCAGCATGGGCGGTTCCTTCATCATCCCACATAGATTTTAGCCACACCGGGTCCATGTCCTAAAAAATTACCCGTATCAGATCTTGTGCAATCACCCAAGTCTGCTCCGACGGCATCCTCTTCTAGGATAGCTAAACTGCGTAGATATTTGTAATGATGGGGGAAACATAAATAGAAGGGGTAGGTCTAAGACTTAGTGAATATTAACACAAATAATGCCTATGTCAGTTTAGTGATGAACTCTAATTTTTAATAAAGCAATAGTTCCATCATGAGAGTTTATTTTATGGGTGTGATATATATATACAATATATGCATATGATATAGAGTGACAATCATAGTTCAACAGTATGGTTTACTCGAGATATTACCCCTTCCTAGCAGGGTTGGCGCTATCCCGAGAGACTTGTAATACAACATCGGTGCCCCGAATATTATACGCTACCGTACATAACACTAGCGGCACAACCGAGTCCAACTTCGGGTGGCCGACACCGCTAATGATGTCCATCTTGTAATGACTGCCCGTTAAGGTTGCTTTGGCCATAAAACAACCATTGGATCCAAAGCCCATATAGCACACACACATTTGAACATAAAGTTAACATATATAGTAAGCCTGTGGCCACTATTCCTCACGTACCGGTGTACCATGTCGTACGATGCAAAATTATCTTGTTTGTATTTTACATGCATGCTTTGACAAGTCTCACTTTCTTAACATATTTAGTACAATGTTTTCCTAAAAAATGCTAGAGTTCATGTGTAGCAAGTACAAATTGTGAGAGTTGTAAATATGGATATTTTTGGTACACAAAATAGTCGTGCAGTGCATGGAAAATAACAATGAGCATTATGTGAGTTAAGACTCACCTGGGTCATATAATGTCTCAGAGTATCCCAAATGATCCGGGTTCCCCAAATCTATGAAAAACCTTCTATTAGTCCTATTTCGACTAAAACAACTCTAAAACAATAAAATAGGAGCTACTTGATGGCTAGTTAAAATAAAGTCCCATAGCACACTTCGGACCGTACTTCCGGGCTCGAGGCAGTATGTTTGCTGTGATACTTCGGACCATATGTTTGGTCTCGAGACCGTATGTCCGCTTCGAGGTTTTCAGGGAGAACCTCATTTTGCCCATTCGTCCTCCTATTCTCCAAATCAATTCCTAAGGTTATCAAAAGGCTTCCTAAGGTCTCTTAATTCAAAATGAAACCTCCATGCAAACGCGATCATGCTAAGTCAAAACAATGTTAATCTAACAAGATTTAGAGCACAACTAAAGCTAAAACTATGACTAATAACACAAGACAACACTTAGGCAGCATAACGACGTAAAAACAAGCTAAGTAAAGTGATGTTATCTCCTTGAAGCGAAACTTCAAGAATCTCCTCACCGTTAGCACCGAAAACTCACAAAACCTTACAAAACACACACAAGATTTTCGCAGCCCGGGGGCTTGAGAGAGCATGAGAAAACTGAAGGGGTAGGGGGTATTTGAAGCTAAGGTGCTCTACCAACTCTCTAGAAAAGAAGCGGACGTCTGGTGCTATTAGGAAATTGGTCCAAAGGCTGTCTCGTATGTCCAAGTATTAACCAGAGGGTACTTTAAAAAGTAGCGTACGTCTGTGTGGTCTCGCATACATTCATGTACTATTTTTAGGGCGTACGTACGATGGTCCCCCGCATGCGTCTGTTTCTAAAAACAGAAGCGTATGTCTGCTAAACCTAGCATACGTCTGGTCCAAAAGTCCAAATTACTCTTCTAGTGTCCTTAGTGACCCAAAGCCCAAATTAACCCCCTAACTAAGCTACCTAAGCTTAGTTAATTATTTGGGTCACTACATTCTCTTCTCCTTAAAAAAAATTTCATCCTCGAAATTTCTAGACAAAAATACCAAAAGAACAGCACTTAAAGAGGAGTAGAATGTTACCTTTCATCCGTAGAGTCATCGATATCGTGCTTAGTAGGTTCCTGGGCTATCTTCTGCCATCAATTAACTAGCACTACGTCGTCTTCAAACAACTACAGAAAATCATCTCGTAGATCATTGAGCTCGTCATACTCAATGTTGCCAACGCTATACCAATCCTCATCAATCTCAACTCCTAAGTCCATCAGCTCATAGAAGGAGTAGTTCCACATGCAATCTGGGTTGATTGGTATACGTGCCACGGTTCTGTAGAGAAAAACAACTCTTTCTTAGTCAATTATTCCATTACCCAAAATGGAAATAGGTATATTGTCCAAGTATAGTCTTTGAAGAAAAGAGTCATACACCATCATTCAAATAAATGCGGATAATGACTCCGCATGTCTTATTCTGCCTCCCACGATGCTTCCTCGACACCATGGTTACGCCACGGTAACTTAACAATAGGAATCATCTTGGTGCTTAGCACTTGCTCCTTCTTATCCACGACCTTTACCTGCTCCTCGACATAGGTCAATCCCTCCTAGATTCCAAACAACTTGTATTCCATTATCGCATCAGGATCAGTGATGTACTTCCTTAACATCGACACATGGAAAACATCATGTGTCCCAACCAAATCTGGGGGTAGGGCGACTCTATACACCAACCTCCCTACTCTCTGGGTGATCTCAAATGGTCCAATAAATTGAGGGCTGAGCTTTCCCTTCTTTCCAAATTGCGTCACTCCTCTCATAGGTGATATCTTGAGGAATACACAATCCCCTACTTCAAACTCTAATGGCCGTCTCCGGTTATCAGCATAACTCTTCTGCCAACTTTGAGCTGCACATATCCTTTGCCTAATAATGAGTATCTTGTCACGAGTGTCTTGAATTAATTCTGGCCCCAACGTTTGTCTCTCACCTACGTTATCCCAATACAAGGGCGACTGACACTTACGTCCATAAAGTGCTTTGTGAGGCGGCATTCCAATAGTTGCTTGGCAGCTGTTGTTGTAGGCGAACTCAATCAAAGGTAGGTACTGGACCCAACTACCTTTGAAATCCAACACGCAAGCTTGTAACATGTCCTTTAGAATTTGGTTAGTCCATTCCGATTGACCATTTGTCTGTGGATGGAAAGTGCTACTAAACTTCAACTCCGTCCCCATCTTCTTCTGTAGACTCTACCAAAACCTTGAAGTAAAACGGGAATCTCTATCTGAAACAATCACTGATGGCACTCCATGTAATCGGATAATATTCTGAACATATAGTCTGGCCAACTTATCCATCCGGTCCTTAACCTTCATTGGAATGAACTGAGCATACTTCCTGAGGTGATTGACAACCACCCAAATGGAATCTTCTCCGGTGGGTGTCTTGGGCAACCCCAAAATAAAATCCATGGCGATCTGATCCCACTTCCACTTTGGTACAAGCAACGACTTGAGTGTTCATGTCGGCCTCTGATGCTCTACTTTCATTTGTTGACCAGTTGAGCATTTCTCCACAAACCTTGCGATATCCCGCTTCATATTGTTCCACCAATATAACCTTTTCATGTCCCGATACATCTTAGTAACACCAGGATATACAATGTACAGGGAACGATGAGCCTCACTCATTATCTTCTACCTCAATCCTCCGTTCTTCGATACACACACTTACTTAAAATGGGTGAGCAATCCATTGTCCTTGAGACAAAACTCCTTTGCTTTTCCCTTTTCAAGCAACTGCTTGATCTTGGTGCACTCAGGGTCCTCCAACTGAGCGGCTTTGATCCTTGCAAGCAATTTTGACTGAACCATCAGGTTAGCCAAGTGTACAGATGCACCTTCGTCTACTACTTCCAATCCCATCCCAGCGAACTCCTTAATCAACTGGGTTTGAGAAATTCCAAGGGCGGCAAGCTCCACTGTTGATTTCCTACTCAACGCATCTGCCATTACGTTAGCCTTGCCAAGATGATAATTAAGCTCACAATCATAATCCTTGATCAGCTCTAACCACCTCCTCTACCTCATGTTAAGCTCCTTCTAGGTAAAGAAGTACTTCAAGCTCTTGTGGTCCGTGTAGATCTCACACTTCTCGCCATACAAGTAGTGCCTCCAAATCTTTAGAGAAAACACGACTGCTGCTAACTTTAAGTCATGCGTAGGATAGTTCTGCTCATAAGTCTCCAGCTGACGTGAAGAGTAGGCAATAACATTGCCGTTCTGCATAAGCACGCACCCTAAGCCCTTCTTCGAGGTGTTGCTATATATTACAAAATTGCTAGATCCCATAGGTAATGCCAACACTGAAGCAGTTATCAGGCGCTTCTTCAGCTCCTGAAATCTCTTCTCACACTCATTTGTCCAAAGCAGTAAGTGATGCCACTAGTTTCGAGAAACCCTAAATGAAGCGTCTGTAATAACCAGCGAATCCTAAGAAATTCTGAATCTTGAACACGCCGATTGACCTCATCCACTCTACCACTGCCTTTACATTCTTCGGGTCAACCTCTACACCTTCTTCGGAAATCACGTGTCCGAGGAAAGTCATGCTATTTAGCTAAAACTTGCACTTCTTGAGTTTAGCATAGAGCTGCTTCCTTCGAAGCCTTTCCAATGCTTTCCGTAGATGCTTCTCATGCTCCTCCGACGTCTTGGAGTAGATCAAAATGTCGTCAATGAACACCACAGTGAACTAATCCAGATAGTCATGAAAGACTTTGTTCATCATGTCCATGAAGATAGCTGGCGCATTAGTTAGTCTGAAAGACATAACTAAGAACTTGTAATGTCCATAATGAGTTCTAAAGGCCGTCATAGGAATATCCTCTTTCTTCACCCAACTTGAGCACAAATCGATCTTAGAGAACATGCACGCTCCTTGCAACTGATCCAATAGACTATCAATCCTTGGCAAAAGGATATCTATTCTTGATCATTACCTTGTTCAACTCACTGTAGTCGATACACATCCTCATTGACCCGTCCTTTTTCACGAATAACACAGGAGCTCCCCACGGTGATGAACTAGGGCGGATAAATCCTTTATTCAGAAGCCCTTGGAGCTGTTCCTTTAGTTTTTTCAATTATGACGGTGCCATCCTATATGGTGCCTTTGATATAGGATTAGTGTCTAGCACCCATTCAATCCCAAACTCCACCTCCCTCTGTGGTGGCAACTTAGAATAGTCTATTGAAAAGACATCTGAATAATCTCGCACCATAGGAATGTCTTGCAGGTCCTTCTTCTCTTCCTTAGTTGGGGCAACGACGAACGCCAAAAATGCCTGTCCTCCTTCGAGGATAAGCTTGTGGGCCTGAACGACCAAAATCGTCGGAGGTAAAGACCTTACTCACGATCCAACATATGTCACTTCTCCTTCTCACCACAGCCTAAGCGTAACTTGCTTCTGAGCACAGTCGATAATCGCCAAATGCTTCGCTAGCCAATCCATTCCGAGAATAATGTTGTAACTAATCATAGGGAGAACAACTAAGTTTGTGGGAAGTACTCATTCGCAGATGCTAACAAGCAATCCGCAAACTACACGCATACAGACCACAGTTTTCCCTATAGGAGTAGTTACAGCTAGACTAGGTTCCAAGGTCCATACTACAAGTCTAGACAGTCTTATGAACATAATAGACACGAAATAGTGGGTAGCCCATGAATCGAATAAAAATGAAGCTTTAAATCCAAGTATAGGGACAATACTTGTCACTACTTCCGATCCTCCTTTCGATTCTCTTGGAACAAGCGCTTAAACTTGGGTTGGCCCCAAAGGTTTCTGGGCTCCTCCCTTGCCCACATAGTCCTTGCTGAAGTGACCGAATTGGCCGCATCGGTAGCAAGTCCCGGTTGCCATCGTACAGGGTCCCTAGTGAACTTGTTTACACTTCCTACACAGCTCCGGTATCTGACTCTTCTGCGGTGGAACTAAAGGGTTACTAGAGGTACGTCCTTGTGACCTCTGTGGTGGAAAACTTCCCACTACCATCCTCTTAGTTGGCCTAGCTCCTCTTATCGATTTACCAAGTCCTTGAGCCGTCCTGTTCTGATCTGCGTGATCAGTGCCAAATAATGTATATTTAACCCATTTTTACTTATGTTTGTTAAGCTCTTAGCGTTGTTAATTTCTAATGTTTTAGTATTTTATTGTGTTGCAGGTCGTTGGTGATGAGTGCCTAAAAGTGCTTATTTGAACCCCTTAATTTGCATTCGTTAGGCTCTTAGTATTGTTAATTTCTAATGTTTTGGTTAGTTTTAGTGTTTTAGTGTTTTGCAGGTTGTTAAGTTGCATTTGGGGCAAATGCCATCAACTCAAGGGCTTAAGACAGTTCGGAGAGCTTTGACAGCAAATTTGAGTCGAGCGATAATTTGCACCCGACGAGTCCCACCAAAACGACCATATCTAGAGTTGTAGACCTCCGATTGGGGTGATCTTGGTGTATTTGGAAAGCTAACTCAAAGATCTACAAATTTGTATTTCACATGTGAGGGCTAATTCTGAAGGCAGTGCGTTTGAACGCACGTTTTACGTTCGAACGCACTTGCGCCCATCAAATGCCGAAATTCATGCACGAGTGCGTTCGAACGCACTTAGTGCGATCGAACGCACCTCATCTGACCTGGCAGGGCAGAAACCCTAAATTTAGCCTATAAATATCCCCCTTTCTCTTGTAAACGAACCCTACGTTTGGAAAACGCTTGGAGGTGCCCCTTGTGGCCTAAATCCTCCCCGTTCATCACTGTAAAACCCTCTAAACGTCATTTTATCATTTATTTTATTTAATGCTTATAGTTGTTTTAATTTAGTCTCTTATTTTCCCTCACTATGGATTTGTTTATATATATTTATGTTTAGTTCGTATTATTCTGTCTTTTAAGATTTATGTTTATTCGTTTCAATGCATTTTAGTGACAAAAGTGTGTTGATTGTTGTCTACAAATCGCCAAACGTCAACACTCGTTGCAACCGGAGATACATCGGATATTCGTCTGCGGACCATTATCCGTTGTGACCTCTT
>VIBQ01000121.1:0-44559 GCA_006937295.1 Carpinus fangiana | reverse complement strand
ATGAAAAGGTTTGAGAAACCTTGGAGAGGGAGAGAAAAAAGCTTTCCTCAGCTCAATCGTAGCTTGAGGTATTGCTCTCTATATATAGAACTTGGGTATAAAATACAATCAATCAAAATTAAAGACAAAGATTACAATATTCCAGAAATAAGATAAAATGCTATTGTGAGCTACTCTGCAAAATCTTCTCAATAGGCAGGTGCATATTTTCTCCATGATTCTTGCCATCTTGCCTTTCATACTGGTGCTGTGATTGTGGTTTATTGTCATTACCATATCTGGAAGATATTCCCTTAACAATAATAATAATAATAATAGTCCTACTCCTCCACAACATCAAGGATTTATCTCCGCCTTTCTCTCTCCAACCCACGACGGAAAAATTTGTATCCATTATTAAAAAAATAGGACGGCTGCTGGTGGGACGAGGCCAGTCAAATTAGATGGCTCATAATACATTACTTAATCAAACATTAAAACCTACTTAATACCTAAAAAAACCAAAAGATGACAGGCTTGACAGCTGCAGGCTACTATACTGGGGCCAGATTTTTTTTATTTGTTCATAGTGGGATTTTTTTCCCCCTAATCAAACAAGGGAAACCAGGGCAGGGGAACACTTGAAAAATATGAATTGTTTTGCAATACCACGAGCAAATTATTTGAATGGGATTTTCACTTGCCAAAAGCTTTTACCATATAGGCGTAGCAAGTATATTTTCACCCAAGCCACTCCTTGCAAAAGTCTTGTTCCAATCCTCCAATATCTTGTTCCCCTTATTATTGTTATTACTATTACTATTATCATTATTACTACTATTACTTTTGATATATATATTCATGTTCATCAAGCTAAATTAAGATTGCAAATTAATTAAAAACATGTTCCCTCGAACTTCCTAATTCATAATCATATAATGTTCCCCCACAATGTCAACGAGGACGAGAGTTGTAAAATGAAGCTTTGAGAATCGAAGATGCCTTTATTTGCAACTTGAGTAGAAATATATTGCAGGGCCACATCGTCAAGAGTTTAGCCACAAAAATCGATCACATCAACGACACTAACTCTCTTTTGGACAATAGTGATAAAGTGGCACGGTGGCGTCCGGCCACCTTGTTAAAACTGAAATGTTAGATTTCTCATTTTTTTTTTATAAAAAAAATAAAAACAAAAACTTGATTATTAAATGATATATCAGCATTCCGTGTGATCTATTGTTTTATGCAATAAATAGAAGCATAAAGTAATAAGATAATAACACATCATATGAAAAATCTAGCATTTCTCGTAATTGTTCTTCCATACTTAAAATAGGATAAACTCCCTAAAATACAATATTGCTCACAACTATAAAATAAGGTGGTATTTATAAGTTGGATACAACCTTCACATAACTTATTATGATGAACCTCGACTTGGTTGCGGCTGAGGATTAAGTTATGTTCATGATCGAAATGTTTGAGCTTCTCACGTTCTTCACCCTCTTCAAAGTTGATACCCTCCTCGTCTATGCTTGAGTCTTTGGTATCACTACTTGCTTCAATCGATTTCTATGTGCGCATTCCAAGTGTGCTACGAAATTACATTGTTGACAATAATAACCTGCATACTTGAGGTTGATCTTTTTACTGCAGAGGTTACATAATCGATGATGGTGGTGCTCCTTGATGACTTTACCAAGTGAATAGATGAGAGTGAGCAAGTGACGATCTGCTTTAATTCTTAAGCTACGTGGCCTTTGAGTACATGCAGGGTGACTAATGAGTTGACAAATGCGACATACCTGGGTGGCGCTGTTGCGATCCTCACCACAGACTTCACAGGAGAAGTGGATTTGGTGTAAGATGGGAAAGAAATCATGTTGGTGACAGTCGTCAGGTTTAGTTTGCCAACCGGAAGCACACTCAATGTCAAGGTCGAAATTGCAACTATGGCACCTATAGGCGAAGCATCTTTCGCAACACTTAAGGCATGCATCACACAATTTACCCTTAAATGGCGCAACAAGAACGAGGGTGTGGTTTGGATGCACAGGGTGTTGTATCTCTGGGGATAACTCGGCGCAGGACTTGTGAAGAAAGAAATTGCAGAGAGAGCATTTGTAGGCAGGAGCGTAAATAGAGTGATCGCAACCTGAGCAAACAATTACTTGAATCTCCTCATCATTTTCAAACTCTTCCACAAACATCAAGGGATGCTTCTCGTGGCTAAAATGTTGGATCACCTCAGTATTAGTTTGCAACCTGGAGCACACAATGTCAATGTCGAAATCGCAACTAGTGCAACGGTAGAAGAAGCATCTCCGACAACTCTTACCGCAGACATCACAAAAATTGCTTGCTGGCACTCGGATAAAGAGGGCATGGTTTGGGTGCACAGAGTGTTGTATATAAAGGGGTAACACAGCGCATGACACGTGGAGAAAGAAGTAACAGTAAGAGCATTTGTAGGCAGGACCGCATACGGATTTATTGCACCCAAAGCAAACAACTTCATTCTCGCCATCATTTTGTAAGTCTTTAAGAAAGATCAAGGGATGTTCCTTGTGGCTAAAATGTTGGATCTCCTCCATCTCTCCGAAGCTAGATTTCTCCCGATTCTCTGCCCATACCAACGTATTTACTTTACATTCCTTTATATATCCCTTCAAAGTTTCAATTCTGTGCAGGCCCCACCAGGCCCATCTTTATTTGGTTGGTGATATTGTGGAATAGGAAATATTTTGAAATTGAACGAACTAGTTGAAATTGAACTCCACAATTGGGGTTAAAACGGCAAGTAGCTGGCCAATTGTATTTTAACAAAAAGGGAAAATTCACTTTACCCCTATGAAGTTTTAGGGATTTTTTAATTTTAACCCTAAAGTTTAAAAATTTACAATGTACCATCCTGAAGTTTCAAAAGTTGCAATTTTAACCATCTGTTAAAATTTTCCGTTAAAATGGACGGAAATTAAAAAAAAAAGCCTGAGGGCAGTTTCGTTATTTTATAGTTGTTCGTTCAATTTGACGGAAAAAGCAAATGGGAGGTTAAAATTGTCAATTTTTGAAACTTCAGGGGGGTACATTGCCACTTTTTAAACTTTGTGGTTAAAATTGAAAAATCCCTAAAATTTCAGAGAGGTAAAGTGAATTTTTTCCTTAATAAAATCACAACGCAAAAGAAAATGATATATGCATCAATCACATACCAGTTTTCCATATAAATAAACTCATTATTCTTCCTCATTTCTCATCAATATCCTCTTGATTAATTGTCTAATTTTAAGTAAGTATTCAAAGATTTTGTCGGAATTTGGCTTAGATGTTGTAAAAAAAATTACAGTATTTATGTCATAGTTTTTTAAGGGTTCAAATTTAATGAATAAATTTTTAGGCCTAACTCATCTCATAAAACCGGTTCAACAAGAGAGAGTTGTCCATTCTTTGTAAACATGTGCAAGGTCTTGTCGACAGGCAATGCGGGATTATTTCGCCGGTATTTTTCCTGGTCCTTATCACATGCCCCATTCATCCTGCGGTAGGTTTTGATACCATGAAGAAATTTTTGGGCCTAACTCATCTCATAAAACCGGTTCAACAAGAGAGGGTTACTCATTCTTTATAAACATGCCCAAGATCTTGTCTACAAGCAATATGAGATTATTTCTCAACAAATTTCACTTTCTCCTTCTTTCTCAAGAAGTACTTGAAATTAAGTCTAGCCTCTTAAAAAACTACATCATAAGTGCTACACATTTTTTTTTTCTTGTTTACAGCACCTAAGCATAGTCCCTGCAAGTGCTTATATGGTCATTACACATTCGAATATTTGCCCCCACATTGCTTGAGAAATATTATTATGTTAAAATCATTTTAAAAAACATTATTTTACTTATCTGATCATATCCTGCATTATGTAAACTGAAGCTTACGTGTGGCTTGAAATAAGACCATATATATATATGGTTATGAATTAGGAAGCCAGAAACAAGATGAATAGAAATTGCATACGACCACATATTTCCTCTTCAATCCCCAATTGTGTTGCTAATTCCAAGCTAGAAAACTGCATCGATTGAGGATAGTACGTAATTGCAAACCACACACAATAAGTTGTTTTGGGTTGGCAAATAAAGGCATCTATCCTAATTCTCTTCAATTCTCAAAGCTTCATTCATTAATTTACAAATGATTTTATGCAACGAGGAAATAAATGTGTGGTTTAATTACCTCAATCTACTGGAAATGTCAACGAGGACAAGAGTTGTAAAATGAAGCTTGATAATTGAATATGCCTTTATTTATTTGCCAACCCTAAACCACTTGCAGAGGCAGAATTAATAGGTCTAATGAAATAAATTATACAATTACGAGGATCTCTTTCTAGCGTAGACACAAATGTGCTAGCTAGCACAACAAGCTACAAAAAGATATTTTTCTAATTAGTACCAAGAACTTATTTTATTCCCAATTGTCAAAACAATGCAGATGGAAGATGAATTTGCATTGCGTACAGTTTATGGCAATTTGTCCATCAAAAGTTTCATCGCAGTCATCACATGGTCTAGAATCCTTAGTTTTCCAAACAAAGTTGAGAGGATGTGGGTGATCTTCTCGAATAAAATTCTTTCCATACTGCATGTAGGGATGCTTTCCAATTACGCATTGAGTATGCGCAGCAGATGTGCATTCTACACAGTAATAGAACCAATTGTCTGGATCTCTTTTTTCTTCACAAATAAAACAATAATATTCTCCAGAATTGTTTTCAGCCATGTAAGTAAGCGAGAGAAGATGTGGGTCATGTTCATACTTAGCTTTGAGTGGGAGTGTCACACATTCAAAACCCAAAGCAAAATCACATTCCTTGCATACAAATAAACCATGGGCGCAGGCATCCGAACCACAAGCATTGCAATCTTCTTTTGAACTTATAGCATGGAAGAGGGAGTGTTGGTGACCTTCAATTTTAATGATTTTTGGAATTAAACAACATCGGATGTCAAAGTAGTCATCACATTCTTGACACATATAAGCAAAGCCATTGCTAAAACGATGACAAGCCATGCAATATGAGAAATCACTAAACAAGTCATCTCCCCTAATTGCAGAGAGGGTAAGCAGATGTGGGTGACTTGGGAGTCGTTTCTTTAAGGGTAGTCGAGCACATGTGCTGTGGAGAAAGTAATTGCATTGCTCGCAACTATAAAATGGGGGGGTATTTATAGGTCGGATACAACCTTCACAAAGCTTATTATGATGAACCTCAACTTGGTTGTCGCTGAGGATTAAGTTATGTTCATGATCAAAATGTTTGAGCTCCTCACATTCTTCATGCTCTTCAAAGTCGATACCCTCCTCCTCTATGCTTGAGTCTATGGCATCACTACTTACTCCAATTGAATTTGCTCTTGCGCATTTCAAGTGGGCTACGAAATCACATCGTTGACAGTAATAACCCGCATACTTGAGGTTGAGCTTTTTATAGCAAAGCTGGCAGAATACATGATCGTGGTGCTCCTTGATGACTTTACCAAGTGAATAGATGAGAGTGAGCAAATGACGATCCGCCATAATTCTTATGCTACGTGGCATCTGATAACATTCCATGTGAGTAAAGAGTTGACAAATGCGACACACCTGGGCAATGCCGTTGCGATCCTCACCACAGACTTGACATGTGAAGTGGATCTTGTAAAAGATGGGAAAGAAATCATGTTGGTGACAGTCGTCAGGTTTAGTTTGCCAATCGGAAGCACATTCAATGTCAAGGTTGAAATTGCAACTATTGCACCTGTAGGCGAAGCATCTATCGCAACACTTAAGGCACGCATCACACAATTTGTCCTCTGATGGCGCAACAAGAATGAGGGTGTGGTTTGGATGCACAGGGTGTTGTATCTCAAGGGTTAACTCAGTGCATGACTTGTGGAGAAAGAAGTTACAGAGAGGGCATTTGTAGGCAGGACCACATACCGATTTATCGCAACCTGAGCAAACAATTACTTGAATCTCCTCCTCATTTTCAAACTCTTCCACAAACATCAAGGGATGCTCCTCGTGGCTAAAATGTTGGATCACCTCAGTATTAGTTCGCCAAACGGAAGCACACTTAATGTCAATGTCGAAATCGCACCTAGTGCAACGGTAGAAGAAGCATCTTTGACAACTCTTATCGCAGGCATCACAAATATTTCTTGCTGGCGCTCGGATAAAGAGGATATGGTTTGGATGCAAAGGGTGACATTGTATCTCAAGGGGTAACTCCGCGCATGACTTGTGGAGGAAGAAATTGCAGTGAGAGCATTTGTAGGCAGGACCGCATAACGATTTATCGCACCCAAAGCAAACAACTTCAATCTCGCCATCATTTTGAAAGTCTTCCACAAACATCAAGGGATGCTCCTCGTGGCTAAAATGTTGGATCTCCTCCATCTCTCTCAAGAAGATGTTGAGAAGGCTCACCACCAGAAACTGAACCTAAACCGAGATCGGTAGATTGAGCGGCCTCCCAAAGGAAACCCAGAAAGTGATCAGAGTGGACCGTGGAGTGAGGGGCGAGGGGCAGCCGCTGTGTGTGATTCCTTTTACAACGATCGATGATTTAGAGCGGTGGGACCATTGGGAAAGAAAAAACGCCAAAGCTTTTGAAAAAGAAGAATAGTACACTGGAGCAAGTCCTTTTTCAGCTCCACTCACCCTCAATAATGGTGTTGAATAATCAACTCCACTGGCACTCAATAATGGTGCGGAAGCCGACAAACAAAACCCAATAACGACGCTAATCTTCTTGCCAGCTCCTAATTGGTCTTCACATCAACCGACTCACTCTCACTCACATTAATTAAAGGGATTTAAATGATTAACTACTTCAAAATATAATCTTTAAAAATGCAGATAATCTTTTGATAAAATTGTAGTTTAATTTTTAAAGTTGTGTGTTCTAAAAAAATATATTTTTAATTTTTTAAAAATGTAATTTCAAATAGTTTATTTTTTGTAAATTTGTTTAAAATCACATTTTTTTTCATATAAAATCACAATGCTAAAATGTATTTGATATTACAATTTCACAAAAACAATTTGCACTTTTAAAAGATATTACAAAGCTAAAAGACATTTGATATTATGATTTAAAAAGCATTTAATCTAAAATAGGAACAACCAACAATAAAAAAAAAAAAAAAAATCTGTGGATGACTTTTCCAACTAGTTAGGCATCGAGAATCTTTTGTGCACTCTTGATTGAAGTTACCTTTGTCATTCAATACCGAAGATAATGTGTCAAAATTCATGAAAATTAAAAGAATTGCGGGATATACACAATATATATGAATATGAGAATTCAACAACCATATCATTTTGCAATCAAATATATTGATCAATATTGGTGATACTTTCCTCTATTTTCCCCCATTAAATGATTTTCAGCCAAACAGGCGGCCCCAATACTATATCAGGAAGACCCCAAGCCCTACAAAATTCTTCATTATCTTCGCTTCTTGGATACCCACCCCTCAACATAATCCCCATATCTTCCCAATTAGTCCTCTTAACTATTTGATACCCACCCCTCAACATAATCCTCATAACTTCCTAATTAGTCCTATGAAGTATTTGTTCTTTTGTTTGTAAATGGTTTCCATGTCTATTACTTTTTCTCTTCTTCCATACATGAATTGTAAACAGAGGCACTCAAGCACAATCTACATATAATATAAAACAACTCTCAAGCCCTTACCACACCAATCCCATTCACTTCCGAACACTTGAAAAATATGAATTGTTTTGCAATACCACGAACAAATTATTTGAATGGGATTTTCACTTGCCAAAAGCTTTTACCTTATAGCAAGTGTTAGGTCTAAACTTTTATCTATATGGGCCCTTCAGCCCGCTTGATATCAGGCCCAAAGAAAGGGCAGGACCATGAAAATTTTGGGCTTATCTAAGAACGATCGGGTAATTGGTAGCTATTTAATTCTCCCGAATGTCGTTCCCAGCTTGAGGATTGTTCGATTTCCCGAGCAACCATTTCAGTTTCCCGAGTGCTAGTCTCCCGATTATGACGATTCTGCGATCTTTGGATCGCGGCCGAAGATCAATTCCGCCGACCATGATGACACCATTAGAACTCCTATAAAAGGAAGGCCCCTCTCACAAATTCAAGGTATCCTGTTCTCTCACAACTCACTCATTCTTTTCAAGTTATTTTGATCTTCCATAATCAAAGTACTGACTTAGGCATCGGAGCTCCCGTCGCCGGGACACCCCCGGCCTTCCTTATAGTTCTCTGTTTTGCAGCCAATCCTACCTATAGATCATCATCACCAAAATCATCCACAACAGCGACCCAGCAATACGACGAATCAGGATCCTCCACGTCATCCTTGGAAAACTGTGTTTTAACAGTTTGGCGCCGTCTGTGGGAAGCGATTTATATTAGATCCTTTCTTGCAAAAAAGAAAAAAATTCTGAAGGATGACCATCTCGTCACCGTCGCACGAAGGAATACCAGAAGATCGAGCAGCACCCGCAGATGCCAACACACGGATAAGCTCATTAGAAGAGGTTATAAAACGAATTAGCGAATCAATGGAAGCCATGAAAAAGACCAATGAAGATCTCGTGTCTAGGTTACCCCTTCGAAAGCAGCTCGGGCATGAAGAGAAGCGCAAATCGACGGGAAAAGAAAAAATACAAGATAAGGAAGAAGAAAGTTCTGTTCACATTGATCATCGCGGGACGCGTAGCGAGAGAAATCCTTCCGACGAAAGATCACAACAAACCGGAACCCCAACCGGAAGCGAAGAAGCGTCCTCATACCAACCATCTCGGCATAGTAGGTCTCATAGAAGTCGAGCTAGCAAAACAAGTGGGAAGAAAGATCAAGTGGAACAGGACATGAAAGATTTTCAAGAAAAATACAAGGAAATGATCCTCTTTATGAAAAAAGGAGAGGAACAATCCACGGCCGAGCATCTGATGGAAAAAACGACTTTACCCTTCACCACTAGGGTGTTAAATCTCCCGCTCCCAGACAAGTTTAAAGACCCTCGAGTGGACAAATACGACGGAAGTGGAGACCCATCCGATCATGTGGAAGGATTTCGCGCCCACCTCGCGCTTCATGGAACCCCAGACGAAATAGCCTGTCGAGCCTTCCCCTTAACTCTAAAAGGAGTAGCTAAAGATTGGTTCAGTAACCTGAAACCTTAGTCCATTGACAACTTCGACACATTAGGACAACAATTCCTGAACCAATTTCTAGCTGTACGCAGAAGGAAGAAAAATCCCGCCTACCTCTTATCCTTAGTTCAAGAAAAGGAGGAACCCCTGAAAGATTATCTTCATAGGTTTAACCAAGAAAAACTGACGGTCGAAAGTCCAGATGATCAAACGATTCTGTCAGCTCTAATGAACGGTATTAACGCAGACGGCCCCTTAATGGCCGAGTTAGCGCGAAAACCCACTTTAGGCACCCTCCCTCAGTTTATGAGGAAGGCTGAGGAATTTGTCAACCAGGAAGAAACTATCAGTGCATTAACCAAAAGAAAAAAAGTTAGACCAGAAGAAGAGGGAGATAAAGAGGAAGGACTCTCAAATAGAAGAAGAAAAGCCCCGAGAACAATGGAGCAAAAGGCTGAGCCCTTCCAAGTAAGAAATCAACCCCACAGTCAAAAGTGGACGCCCCTGAACGCTAACTTGACGACCGTGCTTATGGAAATCAAGCGTGATCCAGCTTTTAGATGGCCACCAAGAATGAGGACTCCCCCAGAGAAACGGAATAATCAGAAATTTTTTGAGTACCACAATGATCACGGACATCAGACCGAAGACTGTATGGTGTTAAGAAGGGAAATAGAGCTCTTAATTCAAAATGGAAAGCTACTCAAATTTGTGGATAGCGAGAAAAGAAGCAATGAAGAAGGTCGAAGATCTCATCGGCAGGGAAATACGGATCTATCAAGACGGGCCTCTCCAGAAAATCGACTTGATCAGAAGGAAAGACGAGGGCCCAGCAGAGGGCCTAGAAAATTGAGAGAAGAACACGACCAAAGGGGCGAAGAAAGCATGAACAACGAAAATCGACCGCAAAATCAGTTGGTGGTCAGGGAAATTCACACCATTTCAGGGGGATTAGCTGGGGGAGGCGAGTCCACGTCAGCAAGAAAAGCTCATGCCAGAAGCATCCACGTAGAAGAAGTATACCAAATAGTTCGGCCGCGAAAGATGCGAAAGAGAAACATAGAAACGATATCCTTCTCTGATGAAGATGCTAAGGGAGTGTCGATGCCCCATGACGACGCGCTGGTAGTAACCATGACTGTGGCTAACCACACCATCCACAGAATTTTGGTCGACAACGGTAGCTCAGCTGAAATCATATACTGGTCGGTGGTACAACAGATGGGGATACCACGAGACAGGATTAAACCTTTCGGATCGCCCTTGGTTGGTTTTACTGGGGAGCAAGTTCAGACGATGGGGGTAATATCGTTGCCGATTACGTGCGGAACTTCACCTAAAGATTCAACGGTAATAGTGGATTTCTTAGTTATCGACCGACCCTCTGCTTACAACGCGATCATCGGCCGCCCCGCTTTGAATAAGCTGAGAGCGATCACATCGACTTATCATCTGATGATGAAATTCCCGACCGATAACGGAATCGGAGAACTTAGAGGAAATCAAGCAATCGCAAGAAGGTGTTATAATATATCCCTTAAGGGAGTAGTGAATTCCGATTTCCTTCCCGTAAGTGTGGTTAGCGGAACTAACGGGGCAGAAATAAAAGGGAAACCCGCTGAAAAGTTGGAAGAAATAATCGTGGGTAACGGAAAAATATTGAAAATCGGGTCCTGTTTAGAACCGGATATCCGAGGAGGAATCGTTGATTTCCTTCGTGAAAATGTAGACGTCTTCGCATGGACCCACGAAGACATGCCTGGAATTGACCCCGAAAACATAATTCATTGCTTAAACACCAGTCCTGAGGTAAGCCCGGTTAAGCAGAAACGGAGAAAATTCGCCCCCGAACGCAATCTAGCGATAGCCGAAGAGGTAGAGAAGCTGCTGAAAGCCCGTTTCATCCGCGAAGTACACTACCCCGATTGGTTGGCCAATGTAGTGCTGGTCAAAAAGTCTAACGGAAAGTGGAGAATGTGCATAGACTTCACCGACCTCAACAAAGCTTGTCCCAAAGACAGCTTCCCTCTTCCACGAATTGACGCGCTTGTAGACTCGACTGCCGGACACGGCCTATTGAGTTTCATGGACGCCTTTTCTGGTTACAATCAAATCCGCATGCACCCAGCCGATCAAGAGAAAACCGCCTTCATCACCGACCAAGGTATATATTGTTATCAAGTTATGCCATTCGGATTAAAGAACGCGGGCGCAACCTTTCAAAGGTTGATGAACAAGATGTTCCGAGCACAAATCGGACGAAATATGGAAGTTTACGTTGATGATATTCTAGCCAAAAGCCTATTACCTATAGATCATATTGGCGACCTACAAGAGGCCTTTAGAATTCTTAGAAAATACCGAATGAAGCTCAACCCGGCGAAATGTGCTTTCGGGGTATCTTCGGGCAAATTCCTCGGTTTCATGGTTTCGAGCCGAGGAATCGAAGCGAACCCAGAAAAGATCCAAGCTGTCTTAGACATGCAATCCCCGAAAAACACCAATCAGGTCCAACAATTGACAGGAAAGATCGCGGCTTTGAATAGGTTCATCTCGAGGTCTACAGACAAGTGTCTCCCGTTCTTCAGCGTATTGAGGAAAGCGTTCGAATGGTCGGAAGAATGCGAAGAAGCGTTCGGGCAACTTAAGAAATACTTATCTAGCACTCCCTTACTAAGCCGAACTAGCCCAGGAGAACCTTTGTATCTTTACTTAGCTGTCTCACCGACGGAGGTAAGTGCTGCATTAGTACGAGAGGAAGCGAATGTCCAGAAACCGGTTTACTTCGTCAGCCGAGCGTTGAGAGGAGCCGAACAGCGATACATGCAAATGGAAAAAATGGCTTTCGCATTAATCATCGCTTCTAGAAAACTCAGGCCATATTTCCAAGCTCACGCAATTAAAGTTCTGACAGAATATCCATTGAAGAAAGTCTTTCGCAAGTTAGATCTATCCGGACGATTAGTAAACTGGGCAGTTGAGCTCAGTGAGTTTGATGTTGAGTTTGTTCCTCGGAACGCAATTAAAGGGCAAATATTGGCCGATTTTGTAGCCGAATTCACCGGCATGGCAGAGGAAGCACCCCCGAGGGCTGCTTATGGGAAATATGTTGTACTCCCGCAATTAATATTATAAAATTTATTGTTGATTTGATAGCATGTTAACCTATTTGGAGTGGGCAGCCTCTGTAGAAGGAGTGCTCCAAATGAATAAATAAACACTCTCGGAACGTGCAGCCTCTGTAGTAGGAGTGTTCCGAGAATGAATGATCCGGTTAAGAACTAGTAGCCTCTGTAGCAGGAGTGTTCTAACCTATTCGGAGTGGACAGCCTCTGTAGAAGGAGTGCTCCGAATGAATAAATAAACACTCTTGGAACGTGCAGCCTCTGTAGTAGGAGTGTTCCGAGAATGAATGATCCGATTAAGAACTAGTAGCCTCTGTAGCAAGAGTGTTCTAACCTATTCGGAGTGGGCAGCCTCTGTAATAGGAGTGTCCTAACTTATTTAAACGGGATAGCTTTGTAAACAAAGAGCCCCCGAAAATTGCGAGTCGTGAAACAGGCACATCTTTAAACCTTTAAAATATGGACGTACCAAAAGGACAAACACATTCGGATGCAGAAAGTCGAATCAGTATAGTTCAATTTATAATTAGCTCAAAGGAATTCAAAGTTCATTTACGCAATGATTAACAATTCATTGTTCGAATAAAGGTTACAATAAGGAATAGGCTCATGAATACAATTCATCGCCGTCCTCTTGGCAATCCCAAGATTCGACAGAAGAATTGACTGATTGAACAGAGTCGACGTCCGATTCTTCGGAGTGATTCGCCTTTGGAGGAAGTTGGGCTTTGGATCGTGCCTCCGAATCGTATATGAGATGAGGCCTAAACCCCATTCGTTTAATGCCCCGACAATCAGGCATTTCCTTCTGACCAACAGAAGAAACCTTCGAAATCGATTGCTTCAGAGGTGTGACGTCTCTAGGAAGGATGGTGTCTATTCTTGGGACGTTTTCGGGTTTCTTGACCCAATCTCTGAAAGTCTCGAACCCTCCTAGGTAACCTATGTAAAACCCGATGTCCCGACCCCAGGAGGCGAAGCTTAGTTGCAGATAGAAACTCCGAGCTTTGATCTTGTAACCACGCAGTTTATCCTTGGCTTTGCAAAATTTTGTCTTTACAGAGAGAAGTGACTGAGATAAAGCATCAACTTTGCTGCGACATACCTCCAGCTCGCTAGTTACATCCGAAAGTTTTGTGCTGAGACGGCTAGCCTCCTCCCTTGCGGAAATGAATTTCCCATAAGCAGCCCCATGTTCTTTCCGGAAACATTCGGACATAGTTTGGGAGGCCTCCGCTCTGCTCTCTAACCATCTGATCTTTATATGAGATTCCTCAAGCTTCCTTCTCAGCGTATCATTTTCAGCAACCACCTGTTCGTGAGCCCTTCGAAATCCAAAGTAAAAAATCATGCCCTTCAAGAAACCCTGGAAGGCCAAAAATACACATTTTTCATTATTGGTTGAGCTCGACGGAAGGATAAGAAAGTAAGAAAACAGTCAAGAAGACTTACGTCTACCAGATAACGAAGCGCTTCATTCACTGTCTCCAGGCGGAACGGTGCGATGGCCTCTATAGCTGGACTCAGGGGAATCAAGTCCGCAAATGCCTTAAAAGGGTCGCCTACCCAATTAACTTCTCGTCCTAAAAATTTGACCAATTCATCAGAAGTTCAATCATTTGAAGGTCCACCCGAGCTCGGATTTGTCGAAAAAAATCGGTTATCGGCCGAAAGTCCCTTTAAGCTTCCCATAACTTCGTCATCCTCCATAAAATCGGCTCGTAGGGTAGAAGCCCCGCTTTTATCCATCTCAGAGGGTTCCATAATCTCTGCTTCGGGGTGGAAGTCTTCCCGAATCGCCCCTGTCGTTAAAAGTTCGAGAGGATCAGTGGTCGAAGATGGCAAAGGGGGGTGCAGCACCTCAAGCGATGTAAAAATCGGGGAATTACTTCCCTCGGCAATGAGAGTCATATCCCTAGATGGAATCATCAAGGGATTGTCTCTCTTAACAGGGACGCTTACTTCCCTGGACGGACGAGTAGTTGCAAGTAAATCAAAGATTGAAGATACGTCTCTTTTACCTTCTATACGCAAGGGAACGACGGGATCGACTGAGAAAGGATCTCCGGAGGCATCCGGATTTACTTTATTTTTCCCCTTATCATACCTAGACTTCCGGGGAAAGGCCATCTCTTTCGAAAGAGAGAGTTGAATATGGGGGCGCTTTAAGGATTTGGTGGTAGTGGCAATTGGGGCGTCAGAAGAAATCTTAGATCTTTTTCCGTCGGGAATTATAGACCTCGAGGTTTCAATGCCCACGCCGCTTCTCTTCTTGATCAGCTGTGCTTGGGGCCCTTCGCGTAGTAGTTTGTCACTTAAACCTTCAATCTGAGGGTATCTCATGTATGCTGCCAGTACTGTCAGGGAGAAAATAGCTTCAAAATTCATCTTCGAAGAGCCTCCATGAGCATACTTCAATAACTGATCTATCCGACTTTCTTCATCCGAATCCAAAACAGGCTCCTCTCTTCCTGCAACTGAAGGGAGGCGTGTTTCTCTCGGAACATCGGGATCTTTGATTATCTCTGTCATTGAGAACTCCCAGTCCCCTTGGGCAAAAAAGAATCTTTTTCTCCAAGCTTTGTTATTAGAACGACTGGTCAGCCGAATGAACTTGGCGGAGCGCCGTTCTTGGAAGTTAAAAAGATATTCGGCTCTGGAGACCTCCGCAAGCTTGTAGATCTTCAAGAATTCCTTGACCGAAAGGTTTTTTCCTTCTCCCAATGCCTTGGGCCACAGAACCACACATGCGAAGAATATCTTCCAAGCATTCGGGGTTAGCTGATGAGGGGCTATCTGAAGGTAGTGAAGCAACTCTCGCACTACCCTTGGGAAGGGAAATCGAAAACCGGCCTTGAACATGTCTTCGTACACGCAAATCTCGTGCACATCATCTCTTACCGTCGCGCCAGTTTTCTTCGCAGCAAATCTCAAAACGATCGAAGACGGGATAGAATAGGAACTGCGAAGTCGAGCTTCGTCAGCCTTAGTAATTTCAGATCTCCAAGAACCTGGGTACGAATCCCCCAGCAAATCGGCGATATCGTCTTCCTTTTGGTTCATCTTGTGGTGAGAAACGGATTTCGATAAAGAAAGAACAAGCAACTGTATTGCCAACAAATCTGTCGAAAAGGAAAATCCTGGTACAAAGACGCAGATGGAAAGGGAAGATGGGTAGAACAAAAAGGAATAAGGTCTAAATTTTGCGAAGAAGATAAACTGAAGTCTAAATTTCCTAAAACCCTCTAATTAGGAAATTAGGGGGGTAACTGTTAGGTCTAAACTTTTATCTATATGGGCCCTTCAGCCCGCTTGATATCAGGCCCAAAGAAAGGGCAGGACCATGAAAATTTTGGGCTTATCTAAGAACGATCGGGTAATTGGTAGCTATTTAATTCTCCCGAATGTCGTTCCCAACTTGAGGATTGTTCGATTTCCCGAGCAACCATTTCAGTTTCCCGAGTGTTACTCTCCCGATTATGACGATTCTGCGATCTTTGGATCGCGGCCGAAGATCAATTCCGCCGACCATGATGACACCATTAGAACTCCTATAAAAGGAAGGCCCCTCTCACAAATTCAAGGTATCCTGTTCTCTCACAACTCACTCATTCTCTTCAAGTTATTTTGATCTTCCATAATCAAAGTACTGACTTAGGCATCGGAGCTCCCGTCGCCGGGACACCCCCGGCCTTCCTTATAGTTCTCTGTTTTGCAGCCAATCCTACCTATAGATCATCATCACCAAAATCATCCACAACAGCGATCCAGCAATACGACGAATCAGGATTCTCCACGTCATCCTTGGAAAACTGTGTTTTAACAGCAAGTATATTTTAATTTAACTCTTCGAAAGGCCTTGTCATCATGTCATGTGATTTTTTTTTTTTAGAAGGGTTAATGAAATTTTTTCTTACATATCTACACAAGAGAATGAGGAAAGAAGATTCGAACTTGTGGCATTCACTTCATAAGGCATGGTCCATATCCAATTGAACTATCCCTTTAAGATGGTTAAATGTAATTTTGGTTCATGTATTTAGATTCAAAATCAAACAGACATCACAGTTTCGTAAAGCTAAAAGATGTCTATTTTGATACGACCCACAAACTCAATACAAAATTAACAAGTTTTGAATTTACCTAAATGAGATCGGGTCATAATTGAATTACCCATTTATGATCCGGTTAGTTTTTATGTATAGCAAGTTAAGCAGAAACCATCAAACTCGTTTAAAATAATAATAACAATAAATAAATAAATAAATAACCCTACAATAAGATGAGGAGACGCGATCTCGTATCTGCAACCCATCTTCTACACCTTTAATGTACATTTATTAGTTTAGTACATGCTTCTAGATGCATGACTTCATAGATGACGTCAAGCTCCCACGAAAGCACTTACGTAATATACTTGGAGTTATTTAAGTTTTCTTGGTGAGAGAGATTTATCATGATCTTCACGGTCCACACAAAAACTGTCGGGTGAAGCAATTGATCTTTATCATAAACCATGAACTTTAATTTGATCTTTATTGGAGGCTAGCTATTATGCGAAAATGAGTTTTGAGAAATTTAAAACTATCATTATCATTATGTTGATTACAATTTATTTATTTTCTTCTGTACCCATGCGATGGATCCCGCCAAGCCACCATCTTATACTTCTAATAAACCATGAACTTTGATCATATATAATTTGTGTCCATATATATGTTAAGAAGAAATAATCATAGCTTTTCATCAACATTGGGTAGAGACCTTAAATCGTGAGTTACCTTAAGAGAGGATAATTTTAAGAGTATTGCTATAAAATGAACTTTTATCTCGTTACTATTCCACACTGCTCACATCTAGTAATTCCATACTCCAATGTTTTAATTATCTCCCTTTCATCCTCCAAATGTTTATATGGTGTGTGGTCTCGAACAATATTCGGTGTATAAAAATAAATGTATGACAAGATAATGAATCAACAATAAATTGATAAGTTTTCAAGAGATAGTTCAATCGGCTAAGACCATGCTTAATGAAGTAGAAGTCATTAGTTCAAATTCCTCTCCCATATCTTCTGCAAACATGTCCTAAAAAAAAAAAAAAAACAATAGACTGATAAGTTAACATGAAATGGACAAATACAATAAATAAAAAAAATTGAAAAAAAAAAAATCAACAATAAAACTGATCAATTAATATGAGTCAAACAAATACCCGTATAAAAAGATATATATGATTGGATAATAAATCAACAATTGACTCATCAGCTAATAGGAGACAAACGGGTAGCTGTATAGAAAAATATGTATGATACCATAATAAATCAACAATTGACTCATCAATTAATATGAGATAAACAAATACTTGTATGGAAAGATATATATGATAGGATAATCAATCAACAATAGACTCATCAGTTAATATGAGACAAACAAATACCTGTATATATAAAAAGATATGTATTAGGAGTGAAAATGCGAGTCGTTATTAACTGCCAGTTAACTACACTAACCACTTTTGAAAGCGGTTAACAAAAACCGTTAACCACCTATATATATATAATATTTATATAAATACATATAAATATATAAAATTACATAAAATGATGTCGTTTTGTATTTAAAATTTAAAAATAATGTTATATGTAGCATGATAATATCGGGATGTTTTTCGTCTTCCCACAACATAAGGAAATGATACAGCTCTTCACGTCGCAGTTGGAGCAAAACACGTCGCTTTTGTAAAAGAGCTGGTCACGTGGATATGACTTCGGATGACATAGCATTACCAAATATAAATGGAAACACAGCCCTTTGCTTTGCTGCCAGATCAAAAATCGTGTTAATTGCTAAGGCGATGGTGGAAATGAACAGGAAACTGCCGTTAATCCTTGGTGTTGTGGATGACTTGGAATTCCACAAGTCAATATTGATGGCCATATTAATACCAACGAAAGAGCTCCTTGGCTATAATTCGATTTAATGGGGTAGGAGGAAAATGACACATTTAATATGGGTTGGTCCTCATATGGCTATAATTAGCCGTGTCTTTCATTTGCTTAAACACACCAAAAGTTTTGAGCGAAAGAGAAGAAAGACTTGAAAAAAAGGGAGTTTTCAAGTAAATGGCACAAAAAATACGAGTGTAGTATTTTTTTAAGAACGAGCAAAAACACTAAGAGTGTAATTTTTATGAGAGTGTAAGAGATACATTGTGTGAGTGGAATCGGCTGATTTGCATTTTATTCATTCTTGTGATATAGTGAATATATCTGGTGTGCTCGGTGGATGTAGGCAGTATTGGCCAGACCACGTATAAATTCTTGTCTTGTGATCTTGTGTATATTTGTGCGTATTTATAGTACTAAAAGTACACGTGTATGTTCTGTCTAGGAAAAATTGGGTTTTAAGTGAGACCGGTGTGACTCCTCCAATCTTACCTGGGAACATACCGAGCTGTATCTTTGGTAAAATATTATTTACCGCATTGGTATGTGTTTTCCTGTGTTTTCATTTCAAATTTATCTTTCGCATAAAAGGCTATGGAGAACTTGTTGCCAATTTATTGTCAATTTCCACAACACTTAGTTACGAGGGAAAAACGTTACTTTACTGTACGTGAATACATAATAGAGATAGAATTTAGGTTATGAGAAAATTTATGCTTTATATTTGAATGAACTTACACCTTTTAGATTTAAATTTTTAATTTTTAATATGTTTTTCAAGTCACCGTTGATGATCTTTTAAATTTTATTTATTTATTTATTTTAAAAAAAAATTCTCATACGCCTAATTCGTTTCTAATGGGGTCAATAGCGGTGACATTCACAGCACAGCCACTGATGATAGCTCAATAGCTACTAATGATCTTTTTATTTTTTTTAAAAAAAACTTGTGAAGAATTGTTGTATTTATTCTTTTTGTGTGGACTAGCATAATCATTTCTTTAGTTGTAGGCCCATAATGGGATGAGCCAAATTTTGTAAACACATGAGAAAGCCCTTTACTCTCACCCTATATATAAATGAAGTTGGCCCATTAAACTTCATTAGGTCATTATGTGAAATTAGGGTTGAGAGTAATAATCTCTTTGCACACACAAAACACAGTTTTCTTTTATATGTTTATGGATCTACAAGAGACTTGAGAGGCAAATATTGAAAGTTTGTCTCGTGATTATTGGAGGTATATGATTCACATTCTTGATCTATAGAAAGAACAGATATATTATTAATTTATTCTAACAATTGGTATCAGAGCCACTGTTTCTTTTCTTCATGGTTGTAATAAATCTCGTTTTAAGCCATGTTATTATTATTATTATTTTCTAAAACGAGATTTGAATTTTGAGTGAATAAGGCAGCAGATCTAGACTTATTCCCGCCCGTGTGTTGTCCGGGCTCGTCGACACCAAGGCCTAGTGAGCGTCGCCGTTGTGTATGGGCAATAAGTAACGTGGTGTGTTGAGTAAGAGAAGATGTCGTGGGTGTGTGACTGTGTGGGGATGGTAAACTAAATTTTTGTGGCTATTTTCCCTTTCGTTTTTTGGGTGTTGTTGGATTGACTTTTATGTTGAAGACAGTGCATGTGGATAAGACGTTGCTAAATTGAGGTGTATATATATATATATATATATTTTCATACAATCACATATCAATAAAAAAATAAATAAAAAAATAAAAAACTTTGAAAAAGGGGTAATGTTTATCAAAGTTGATATTTTTTTATAGAGAATAATGTGAAAGCTTTTTATGAACATGCAGTGTGAACCAAGAGTTGACAAATGCGACATACCTGGGCGATTTGCGATCCTCACCTTAGAGTTCATAGGTGAAGTGGATCTGTTGAAAGATGAGAACGAATTCATGTTAGTGACTGTCTTCAATATTATACTACAAAAAACCATCTTTTTAGTAACTGACTATTAGACCGACCCTTGTTCTTCTTTCATGGGGGGACCAAATATAAATTTTTTTTTTTTTTTACAGCAAAATTTTTTTGTTTTTCAGATTTGGGGGGGGGGACCATGGCCACTGCCGGTCCCCCCCAAATCCGTCTCTGCTTCCACAGCTCTCTTAGCAACCAGATTACCAATATCTTGGAGAACCCGCCTATTCCTTCCTTCTGGTTGTATATTTTTTGGTTTCCCTTCACCTGAGAAATATCGTAAAATCATAAATAAACATGATTGATAAAAAAAGAAAAAGAAAGAAAGAAAAAAAGACGAAATAGAAATCTCCTAGGATTGCGTGGTACTCATGCATTACCCACTCCCTTTTTTCACCATTTGGAGTGCGGCCCTCATAGAAAACCAGTGAGAGAGTGAGAAGATCGGACGGCTGGCTTTCAAGCATGGACGGCGCGGATGGATGGCAGAGATCTTTCACCGTAGATTCGTCGGTACTGTTCTCTGCCAAAGGCGCCAGAGAACCACCCGCGAGCGCCGTCTCCACCGCCAGCTGGCAAACGTGCCACTTTCCACGCGATAGAAGCCCCACCACACTGTCCACCGGATTCACCCTACGCCCACACGCCTCATACAACAAGGACTGGAACAAAGTTGAAGATTTAAAACACACACAAAAAAAAAGGAACAAAATTAATTAAATACAATTGTGTAACATGTACGCCTTTTTCTTTTCCTTTTCCAAGGAAGAAAAACAAAAAACAAAAAAAGCAGAGAGAGAGAGAGAGAGAGAGAGCTGTTATACCCACTGGGCCTCTGGGATTCGGGGACAGCGGAGACAAATGAAATGAGGTCGCTCCGGCCAAAGAGCCTGGCAAGCAACAGGACGGCGTTGCCTTGGGCTGTCGGAGAAGAAGGAAAAAGAAAAAAGGAAGGAGGGAAAAGCTTGAAGAAAAAGAAAGAAGGAGGGAAAAGCTTTGCTAGCTGGCGCCTGCGTGCGGAAGGAGGAAAAAAAGAAATTACTGCAGGTGCAGGGGGATGGCGCTAGCTGCAGATGGGACGCGTTGCATGGCTCGTGGGGGAGGGTTTTTCAAACATTTAAAATATATAATAAGTTGGTAATTTGCCTTACCAAATTTTAAATGAAAAATAATTAAAAATAAAAAATAAATTGTATAATATAAAAATATATAAAATATAATTGATGGCCCTCAATTAACGAGGGTGTGGTTTGGATACAAAGGGTTTTGTATCTCAGGAGGTAATTCGGCGCAGGACTTATGAAGGAAGAAGTTGCAGTGAGAACATTTGTAGGCAGGAGCGTAAATGACTTATCCAATGTTGGTTCCATCATCATTTCCAGTCAATCCTTAGGAAGGTTATAATTGTTTCAACGTAAAATATTTTATGATTTTTTTTTTTTAGTATTTGGTGTGACGTAAAATATTGATCAATCTAAAAAAAATATTTTCAATTGACCAAAAAAAAAAAACTTTCAGGATGTGGAAAATGGTTTACGTTTCTCATTTCCGCAAACCATTTTTCACTGCTTTCCCACACCTAGCTGCAAAAAATTGTGAAAGGAACCTTATGTGGCCTACTTGCCTAAGCAGGTCTAGGGATATCTGAACACCTGCCGGGGCAGGGACAAGTGACCTCACAAGGACCTCTCACAACTACTTATCCAAAGTGCAAGCAATATGATCCCATTTCTGAATGTCTTTTATTCTCATACGCTTCAGCAACTTCTATTCATTGTCTCTCTCTTCCTTGTACCTCTTTACACTATAAAAATATAAGAAATATTTGGCTATTTTCCATATGAGCTAAATGCCGAAAATAGCCAATTTTTTTGAAAAAAATTTTCATCTAAAAATATTTTATAATAAAAAATTTTACACCGAAATAAATGGAGCTTAAGATTATAATTTTGTGATATTGGCTTATAAGATTTTTTTTTTTTTTCATAAAACAGTTTATGTCTTAAATTTTCCTATGAAAAAGTGCAGGTGTACGATTAGAAAGTATTCCACCTTTTTTAAAAAAAATGAAAAAATAACCAGTTATTTTTTCTGGAGCAACTTTAATATCTTTCGATTTATATATTTGAATAAAATGAAAAGAACACGGGCAAGGAGGTTGTCATAAGGAACTGCTCCATTGCTCCGTGCATATATTAATTGGGCCTAGCCCATACCAAAGTATTTACTTTACATTCCTTTATATAGGCCTTCAAAGTTTCAAATTCTATGCAGGCCCAACCAGGCCCATCTTTATTTATTTATTTTGAGCAAAAATGATAGGCTGGTGAGACCAAAGTATTTACTTTACATTCCTTTATATAGACCTTCAAAGTTTCAAATTCTATGCAGGCCCAACCAGGTCCATCTTTATTTATTTATTTTGAGCAAAAATGATAAGCTGGTGAGACCAATTGTAGCTATTTTACCTAGGCGTGACCATAGTAGAACTTACCCGCTGGAAAGCATATTGGAGGAGCCTAGACGGTAGAAACAACATGTGCTCCCTTAAGCCCGATTGAGTTATAATCTGACCCAGCTCTATTAGGCATCAATGAAAATCCAAAACCATATCTTTATTTGATTGGTGATATTATGAGATATGAAATATTTTGAATTAGCTAGTTGGCTACCTAAGACCTACTACTCCCTTGGCATTTGGGGGTTAAAAGGGCAATTGGTTGGACAATTATATTTTAAAATCACAATGCAAAAATTAATAAAGACAACCTTAATTGCTAAGCAAAAGAAAATGACATATGCATCAACCCCAAACCAGTTTTTCATTAAAAATAAACTCATTATACTTCCTCATTTTTCATCAATATCCTCTTGATTGTGTCATTTTGCCCAAGTATTCAAAGCTTTCGTCAATCTGAATCAGGATTTGGCTTAGGTGTTAAAAATAAAAATTACACTACTTACGTTATAGTTTTTTGAGGGTATTTAGTTTCAAGTATTCCAGGAGAAAGAGAAAGAAAGTGACATAAGGCTTGAAATTAAATCTTAATAATGACAATCTATGATTTTACTCTACTAATAACAAAACTAATAATATATAACAAAGAAGAGTGAAACAAAATTTTAATCCAATCAAAGTATATATACGATGAAATAAATTATACAATTATGAGGATCTCTCTAATGTAAACACAAATGTGCTAGCTAGTACAACAAACTACGAAATGATATTTTTCTAATCAACGCGAAGAAGTTATTTTATTATCAATTTGTTCCTACATGTATTCCATGTATGGACGATGAATTTGCATTGCGTACAGTTTAGGGCAATATGTCCATCAAAACTTTCATTGCATGAATCACACAGACGAGAGTCCTTAGTTCTTCGGACAAAATTGAGAGGGTGTTGGTGATTTTCCCAAATGAAATCTCTTCCATACTTAATGTACGGATGCCTTCCAACTACGCATTGAGGATGAGCAGCAAAGTTGCATTCTACACAGCAATAGAACCAATGATTTGGATTTCCTTCTTCTTCGCAAATTAGACAATAATATTCTTCATAATCATTTTGTACAACGTAAGTGAGAGAGAGGGGATGTGGGTCATATTCATACTTAGCTTTAAGTGGGAGTGTTGCACATTCAAGACCCAAGGCAAAATTGCATTTAGTGCATACAAATACACCACTATTATAATCGACTGACCTATCACAAGCATTGCACTTTTCATTAGAACTTACAGCATAGAAGAGAGGGTGTTGATGAGCTTCATGTCTAAAGGTTTTCGGAACCATAGAACATCTGATGTCAATGCAATAGGAACATTCGTGACACTTATAAGCGAAGCCATGGCTTCGACGACCACAAGCATGGCAATATAAGCAGCCGCCAATGTAGCCTCCCCGTGTGGAGAGGGTAAGCAGATGTGGGTGTTTTGGATGCCGCTTCTTTAAGGGCAGTCGAGCACACGCGCTATGGAGAAAGTAATTGCATTTCTGACAACTATAAAATGGGGCAAAAATTATAAGTTGCATACAAGCTTCACATAGCTTATTATGATGAACCTCGACTTGGTTGCCGCTGAGGAATAAGTTATGTTCATGATGGATATGTTTGAGCTCCTCAAGTTCTTCACCCTCTTTAAAGTCGATACCCTCCTCCTCTATGCTTGAGTCTATAATATCATTTGCTTCAATCCGATTATAGAATGCGCAACTCAAGTGGGCTGCAAAATCACATTGTTGACAATAATAACCCGCATACTTGAGGCTGAGCTTTTTATAGCAGAGCTTACAGAATACATGATCGTCCTGCTCCTTGATGACTTTGCCAAGTGAATAGATGAGAGTGAGCAGGTGATGATGATCTGCTCTAATTCGTATGCTACGTGGCATTTGACTACATGCAGTGTGAACCAAGAGTTGACAAATGCGACATACCTGGGCGGTGTTGTTGCGATCCTCACCACAGAGTTCACAAGTGAAGTGGATCTGTTGAAAGATGGGAACGAATTCATGTTGGTGACCGTCTTCAATATTACTTTGCCAAATGGAAGAACATTTGATGTCAAGGTTGAAATCGCAACTATTGCAGTGGTAGAACAAGCATCTTTCGCAATTCTTACGGCAGGCATCACAAATTTTATCCTCTGACGGTTTTTGGAGAACAAGGGTATGGTTTGGATGAACAGGGTGATGTATCTCAAGGGGTAACTCGGCGCAGGACTTGTGAAGGAAGAAGTTGCAGAGAGAGCATTTGTAGGCAGGAGCGTAAATAGATTGATCGCAACCTGAGCAAACAATTACTTGAATCTCCTCATCATTTTCAAACTCTTCCACAAACATCAAGGGATGCTCCCTGTGGCTAAAATGTTTGAACGCCTCGGTATAAGTTAGCCGCCAAATGGAAGCACACTCAATGTCAATGTCGAAATCGCATCTATTGCAACGGTAGAAGAAGCATCTTTGACATCTCTTACCGCAGGCATCACAAAAATTTCTTGCTGGCGCTTGGATAAAGAGGGTATGGTACGGATGCGAAGGATGATGTATCTCACGGGGTAACTCAGCGCATGACTTGTGGAGAAAGAAGTTACAGTGAGAGCATTTGTAGGCAGGAGCGTAAATAGGTTGATCGCAACCTGAGCAAACAATTACTTGAATCTCCTCATCATTTTCAAACGCTTCCACAAACATCAAGGGATGCTCCTCGTGGCTAAAATGTTGGATTTCCTCCATCTCCCTCAAGAAGATTTCTCCTAATTCTCCGCCTCTCTCTGTCTCTCTCTCTCACAGACTCCGGCACACAAGGAAAAGGTAATTAACAAAAAAGTAACGCTGCAAGCACATATCAATTAAGCTTTAATTAGTAAAAAAAAATAAAATAAAAGGAAAAATGCATGTTGAGAAGGCTCACCACCTGAAACAGAACCTAACCGAGATCGGTAGATTGAGCGGTCTCCCAAAGGAAACCCAGAAAGTGATCAGAGTAAGCAGAAATGGATTTTTTTTTTTAATTTTTTTTGAAAGGTGGAGTGCTGGAGTAAGGGGCGAGGGGCAGCTCTGTGTGATTCCTTTTACAACGATGATTTAGAGCGGTGGGACAAATTGGGAAAGAAAAAAGGCCAAAGCTTTTGAAAAAGAAGAGCAGTCACTGTTGGTGGAGCAAGTCCTTTGTTTTTCAGAGATGTGGGACCATTGTCAATGTCATTACTGTGTGTGTTGAATCATCAAAATCCATAATGTTGTGGAAGCCGACGAAATCCAATTATCATGACATTCGGACCAGATTGGATACCAATTACCAAATATTTTGAATTATGTAGACGGTCCCAAGGACTGTCCCTTTGGTGCCCAGCCACCTCATGGGTTAAGGAAACGAATCTTCTCCATTTTAAATCAAATAGAGAGTATTTATTTAGTGTATTTAAGAAAATAAATTTATCTAAAAAATTTATCAAACAAAAAAAGAGATAATATTATCCTCCTAAATACATTAAATGGATCATCTCCATTTCATTGGATCCGTTTTCATGAGGCAAAATGAGGTGTACGAGCCATCTTATGTTTTTGCATTTGTGATAACTGTAATTTGTTTTTTAAACTTTTCACATGCATGGGAATTAGAGCCGATCACCATAATATATATCTCGACTATCGTCGACTGCTGCTTTTTTAGTATATATTTTTTTTGTTTAGGTGGATAAGAATCACTGCAGGCTGCAGCTGTTTGTCTATTCCTATTTGATTGTTTATAGGTTGTATTGTGCTCTGATTGATAGTGCTATATATATTTTTTTCATTCCCAAAATTTCGCAAGGCATCACGCTGGTGCCTCCCCGACTGCTACTGGCAATTAAGGGTCAAAAAATCCATGAACATGAAAAAATAAAAAAATCTGGCACCTACTAGCCTGCAGCTGTCATCTTTTATTTTTTTAGTTATTAAGTAGGTTTTACTGTTTGATTAAGTAATGTATTATGAGCCATCTAATTTGACTGGCCTCGTCCCACCAGCTGCCGTCCCAATTTTTTAATAATGGATACAAATCTCGCTCAACATACGACCCTGTGATCCCAAAATCTGATAACTATTACGTATCTTCCCGTTGTGGGTACGTGGAGAGAGAAAGGCGGAGAGAAATCTTGAGAGGGATGGAGGTGATCCAACATTTTAGCCATCAGGATCATCGCTTGATGTTGGTGGAAGAGTTGGAATATTATTATTTTCTAACTTCATTTTTTTCTCTCTCCCTACTACGAATAAAATGAAAAGAAAGAAAAAAAAAATCATTTGTGATAACTGTAGTTTGTTTTTTTAGACTTTCACATGCGTGGAATTAGAATTTTTTTTTTTTTTTTTTTTTTTACGTGTCTTCACAAGAGAGGGAGTGAGATTCGAACTAGTGACCTTCACTTTATTAAGTGTAATCTCAACCGATTGAACTACTTCTTGAAAATGATCACCATCAAATCTCTACTATTGTTGAGTATATATTTTTTTGGGTTGGTGGATAAGAATCACTGCACGCTGCAGTTATTAGTCTATTCCTATTTGATTAATGTTTATAGGTTTGTATTGTGCTCCGGTTGATAGTGCCATATATATTTTTCATGCAGGTGGCGGTGCCTCCCCCACCATGAACTAATAAAAAAATCTGGCACCCACTAGCCTGCAGCTGTCATCTTTTGTTTTTTTTAGGTATTAAGTAGGCTTTAATGTTTGATTAAGTAATGTATTATGGGAATAGGATCCAGTCCGGTTCAAAATGAACTGGACAGTATTCAGTTAATGGCCTAGATTATTCTTAGAAAAATCCTAGGACTGTAAATAAAACACATGTCCATTTAATATAAATAATAATAAAATGTTATTTATTGTTTTAAAATAAATAAAAATAAAAATATTAAAATATTAAAAAATATTTTTTAAAACCCAGGTGGCCGGCCAGCCCATAAGTGGTGGCCGAACCGCCCCTGCCGGCCTGGGTATGGCTTCAGCCACCCCAGATCGACCGATCTAGGGAGGCCGAAGCCACCCCATGGCCATTGGGGGTGGTTCGGCTACCCCAACGGCCAACGATTTTTTTTTTTTTTTTTTTTTAGTTTGGGCCGTTGGGGGTGGCCGGACCACCCCCAATGGCCAACGAATTTTTTTTTTTTTTTTTTAGTTTGGGCCATTGGGGGTGGTCCGGCCACCCCTTATGGGCTGGCCGGCCACCCTGAGTTTTTTAAAAATATTTTTTAATATTTTAATATTTTTATTTTTATTTATTTTTAAACACTAAATAATATTTTATTATTATTTATATTAAATGGGCATGTGTCTTATTTATAACCCTAGGATCTTTCTAAGATAATCTAGGCCATTAACTGGATACTGTCCAGTTCATTTTGAACTGGACTGGATCCTATTCCTGTATTATGAGCCATTTAATTTGAGTGGCCTCGTCCAGGCCAAAATAGCCAGCACCCACCAGCTGCTGTCCCATTTTTTTAATAATAGATACAAATTTTGCTCAACATACGACCCTGTGATCCCAAATCGGATAACTATTACGTTCCTTTCCGTTGTGGGTCGGAGAGAGGAAGGCGGAGAGAAATCCTTGATGTTGTGGAAGATTAGGACTTTATTATTATTATTATTAATTAGAAGAGAAAAATTTATGGACTCCTCTTAAACTATCAATCAATTAAAAAATTAAAAAACAATTATTATTATTTTTTATTTAAGAAAAAAAATCGATTTTTTTTTTCGCACCCTGAATTTTTATTTATTTCTTTTTTAAATTGTTTTATTTTTTATTTTATTTTATTAATGATATTTCGTCATTAAGGGGACAATGTCAATTTTTGATAATTTAGAGTGTGACATTGTCGTAATTAAAATTTTAGAAAAAACATTATTAATTAAGTGATAATTTAAAGGAAGTATGTGATCCTTCCTGGGCACTATATATGTGGAGCTTGGAAAAATCTATACAGTTGAAAGAAATAATCTCGGTGCATATATTAATTGGGCCAAGCCCATACCACGTATTTTCTTCACATTCCTTTGTATAGGCCTTCAAAGTTTCAAATTCTAACCAGGCCCAACAAAGCCCATCTTTATTTATTTTTTTATTTGACATATCTGCACAAGAGGGGGGAGAGAGATTCAAATTAGTGAGCTACGCTTCAGTAGGTGTAGTTCCAACTAATTGAACTACCTCAATTTTGCCAGGATTTTGATTGTTAAAAGCAGTGGCTTGAAAAAATCAATTCAGTTGAAAGAAAGAATCTCGGTGCATGTATTAATTGGGCCAAGCCCATACCACGTATTTTCTTCACATTCCTTTATATAGACCTTCAAAGTTTCAAATTCTAACCAGGCCCAACGAAGCCCATCTTTATTTATTTGTTTATTTGACATATCTGTACAAGAGGGGGGAGAGAGATTCAAATTAATGACCTCCGCTTCAGTAGGCGTAGTTCTAACTAATTGAGCTACCTCAATTTTGCCAGGATTTTGATTGTTAAAAGCAGTGGCTTGAAAAAATCTATACAGTTGAAAGAAAGAATCTCGGTGCATGTATTAATTGGGCCAAGCCCATACCACTTATTTTCTTTACATTCCTTTATATAGACCTTCAAAGTTTCAAATTCTAACTAGGCCCAACGAAGCCCATCTTTATTTTATGATATTATGGGATAGGAAATATTTTAATAAAATCACAATGCAAAAAATTAATAAAGACTACCTTGCTAACTGCTAAGCAAAAGAAAATCATATATATGCGTGAATCCCATACCAGTTTTCCACATAAATAAACTCATTATACTTCCTCATTTTTCATCGATATCCTCTTGATTGTCTGATTTTTCATCGATATAAGAAACAAAATCGTATTTTTTACTGTAATAGAACCAATGATTTGAATTTCTTTTTCTTCGCAAATTAGACAATAACATTCTTCATAATCGTTTTTGGCAATGTAAGTGAGTGAAAGGGGATGTTGGTCATGTTCATACTCAGTGGCGGAGCTATGAATTTTGGTGAGAGGGGTCAAAATTATTTTGATATATAAAGTTGAATAAAAATCAATTAAAAATAATAAAAATAATAAATAAATAAATAACTTAGTAGAATTTAATTATTGTTTAAAATGTATAAATGTAACTTACAATTTTTTTTGTCATGCCTTGCCTTAATTTATTTAGTTGTCTTCGACGAGTTTTCATACTTTGAAATCGCTGCATAATTTGTTCATTAACCCTTCAGTAACAAACGAGTTTCCTCCTACTTGGTTTCCCGTGTCTAGTTTAAAAGGTAACAATATAAGCAATACGCAGCATTTTCTAAAATGTTGTATTCTAACCAACCATCATATTCTTTGAATCATGCTGGATTAAAACGACGCCATGTTTTTCCAAATTGTATTTGTGGAAAATCATAGTTAAATGGTTGACAAGGTTTTTTTTGTAGATACGTTTTTCGAATTTGATCTATGTTACTAGGATGGTAATCAATTTTTTTTTTTCTTAAGCCAGGATTAGCGAGCAAATTTGATAAATCTACCTCGACGCGAGCTTGCTTAGCATTTGATTAGAATTCAATAGATTCATTGTTGTTCTCTGTACTTTCAAGTAACTACAACTATATATTTTATACTATTAAAAATATTTAACATCAATATATATATATGTTCAATTTAAAATAGCAATTTAAATAGAAAAGTTAAATTGCATACCTCTTAGTCTCTAAGAAAAAAAATACAATTAATTTGAATTGTTAAAAGCTTCAAAATTTCAAATAAGAAGAAATATTGTAAGAAAAATCACGAACTTCAACTTGTGGAGCGGCTGCTTCGAAGAATAACAATTGCAATTTGCAAATCAGTAATTTAAATATATACCTAAATCCTATAAGGTTAGAAATTTAAAAGTCGGTACTGCAAAGTCAGCACTCATGTCAATATTAAACTTTTTTATTTTGTTATTTATTTTTTATTTTTTGATGAGAAAAGGCTTTGGTGGAAGTCTAAAAGGAGTGGTCGGCTGCTATTGTTTTTTTCTTTTTTAAAAAAAAAAAAAAATTAAAAGTCAGCAGTAAATAATGTCAATGGTCAATTGTCATATTCTTCTTTAGTTATTTATTTTTTTAATGAGATAAACCTTTGGTGAAAGGCTAAAAGCCTAAAACAAGTGGTATGTTGCTGCCAAGAGAGTACTTGAGTGCATACTAAAAAAAAAAAAAATGGTATCACAGTTTCACGTGGTGAGAGAATGAGGGATAAAATTTTTGAAAGAAACGACAACGTTTTATTAAATCCAAACAGAGCATCTTCTTCCTCATATCTAACCTAAAAGAAAACTAGAAACTCTTACAGTTGAAGAAAAAAAAATCAGTCAAGCTAGATGTTGTAGGCTGCCACTTGAATTGATTGTCCCTGTTTGATGAGTGATTGAATGGTGATTGCCCCTTGTAAATGGAAGAGGGTGGGCAACCATGAACTTTGAAAAAATTTCTACAAGGTTAAGGGAGATTTTTGGGGGATGAGGGGGGTCATATGACCCCTCTCGACCACCCTTCCCTCCACCCCTGTTCATACTCAACTTTGAGTGGGAGTATTGCACATTCAAAACCCAAGGCAAAATCACATAATAAACTCGATCATTATACTTCCTCATTTTTCATCGATATCCTCTTGATTGTCTGATTTTGCGAAGTATTCAAAGCTTTCGTCGGTATGCATCAGGATTAATTGACTTGGGTGTTAAAAAAGAAAAGAAAAGAAAAAAATACAGTGCTTATGTTATAGATTTTTTAAGGGTTCAAATTTAATTTCTAAGTATTCTTTTTTTTTTTTTTTACATGTCCACACAAGAGGGGGGAAGGAGATTCGATCTAGTGACCTCCACATTATTAGAATTTCTAGGTATTCTATAAGAAAGAGAAAGAAAGTTACATGAGACCTGAAATTAAATCTTAATAATGACAGTCTATGATTTTACTCCTCTACTAATAACCAAACTAATAATATATACAAAAAAAAAAAAAAAAAAACTTTCTAAAAAAAGAGTGAAACAAAAGTTTTATCCAATCAAAATATATGATGAAATAAATTATATAATTACGAGGAACTCTCTCTAGCGTAGACGCAATGTGCTACTGCTAGCTAGTACAACTAACTACAAAATTATATTTTTCGAATTAGTGCTAAGAAGTTATTTTATTCTCAATTTGTCCATACATTTAGTTCGCAGATGGACAATGGATTTGCATTGTGTACAGTTTATAGCCATATCTTCATAAAAAACTTCACCGCATGAATCACATGGATGAGAGTCCTTAGTTCTTCGAACAAAATTGAGAGGGTGTTGGTGAACTTTCTAAGTAAAATCTCTTCCATACTTAATGTAGTGATGCCTCCCAACTACACATCAAGAATGAGCAACAAAATCACATTTTTCATAGTAATAGAACCAATAGTTTGGATTTCTTCTTTCTTCGCAAATTAGACAATAACATTCTTCATAATCGTTTTCGGCAGTGTGAATGAGTGAGAGGGGATGTTGGTCATGTTCATACTCAACTTTGAGTGGGAGTGTTGCACATTCAAAACCCAAGGCAAAATCACATTCCTTGCATACAAATACACCAATGTGTCTCCTCTGCCCCTCACAAGACTTGCAATGTTGAACTGAACTTAGAGCAAGGAAAAGGGAATGCTTGTGACCTTCATGCTCAAGAGTTTTCAAAAGCGAACAACATTGGATATCAAGAATATATCTATAGTCGAAACATGCATAAGCGAAGCCATGGCTAAAACGACGACAAGTGTCACAGGATAAGGTGTTACCAATTATAAATCCAAATGGGTAGAGGGTAAGTAGATGTGGATGAGTTGGGTGTCGCTTCTTTAAGGGTAGTCGAGCACATTTGCTATGGAGAAAATAATTACATTGCTGACAACTATAAAATGGGGTGGAAATTATAAGTTGCATACAACCTTCACAGAGCTTATTATGATGAACCTCGACTTCGTTGTGTCTGAGGATTAAGTTATGTTCATGATTGAAATGTTCGAGCTCCTCAAGTTCTTCTCCCTCTTCAAACTCGATACCGTCATCCTCTATGCTTGAGTCGTCTATGGTATCACTACTTGCTCCAATTGAATTTTCGTGTGCACATTCCAAGTGGGCTACGAAATCACATTGTTGACAATAATAACCCGCATAATTGAGGTTGATTTGTTTATAGCAGAGGTTACAGAATACATGATGGCGGTGCTCCTTGATCACTTTACTGAGTGAATAGATGAGAGTGAGCAAGTGACGATCTGCTCTAATTGTTATGCTACGTGGCCATTGAGTACATGCAGCGTGAGTAATGAGTTGACAAATGCAACATACTTGGGCGGCGCTGTTTCGATCCAAACCACAGACTTCACAAGTGAAGCGGATCTCATGAAAGATGGGAAAGAATTCATGTTGGTGACCGTCATCGGTATTACTTCGCCAAATGGAAGCACATTCGATGTCAATGTCGAATTTGCAACTATTGCAATGGTAGAAGAAGCATCTTTCGCAACTCTTAAGGCATGCATCGCAAATATAATTCCTTGATGGTGTTTGGAGAAGAAGGGTGTGGTTTGGATGCAAGGGGTATTGTATTTCAGAGGGTAGCTTCGTGCATGACTCGTGAAGAAAGAAGTTGCAGTGAGAACATTTGTAGGCAGGAGCGCATACTGATTTATTGCACCCTAAGCAAACACCTTCATCTTCCAAGTCTTCCACAAAGACCAATGGATGCTCCTCGTGGCTGAAATGCTGGATCATCTTCATCTCTGTCTCTCTCTTGCACACTTCGGCACACACTGCAAGTTAGCACAAATCAAAGCTAAACCCATGGCAAAGAGCTTAATCAAACTAAAGTAAACACTCGTAAAGAAAAAGAGAAATGAGTATTCACCTTTGAGATCGATCAGTTGATCGAGTAGACCCAATCGACGCTTTAAAGACACAAATTGATCAGAGCAGATGTACGTGTTTGTATGCCTTGCAATCTTAATTTTTAATTTCCTATTTATTGAGACTCATTTCCTATATAATACCATTTTAGTTTTACTCTTTCAAAAGCCTTGTCATGCAATGTTCTTTCATGCAATTAGGGCTGTAAACGAGCTGAGCGAGCCGAGCTTTTGGCAAAACCAACTTGGCTCATTAGTGAGAAAATATATTTGAGCCGGTCCTGAGCTCGAGTCGAGCTTAAAATCAAATGCTCAAACTCGGCTCAATAGAGAAATCATATGCTCGGGATCAAGCTTGGGCTCACCAAAACGGGATACTCGGGCCGAGCCGAGTACTCAAGTGGCTCGACTCGGCTCGAGCTCGGGAAATAGATCACAATTTGTAGGCCAAATTGCCGAGCCCGAGCCCGAGCCCGGGCCCAGTTAACGAGCCACACAAGCCTTAAATTGTGGGCTCGGCCCGATTAGGCTCGTTAGAGAGAAGAAAAAAAAAAAAAAACCTCAAAACAAAGAAAGACCCCAAAATGCATTCTGAATTGTGATAGTCAAAGACTCAAAGTCAATGAAAAACACATACTGGATTCATCACAAAATTAATGAAAAACACTAATATTCATCACAAATCAGCAAACATCCTTGATTGTCATCAATAAGTACTAGTAATCAACCTATTACAGTATTACCTAATAGCTATACATATAATATAGATTACAAATTACAAAGCAAATTTAAAATGAACCTAACAAGTTTCAAGAGATTACAAGCAAATCATAATCATGAACCTAACAAGAGATTAAAAGCAAATTTAAAATGAACCTAAGAGATTACAAGCAAATTGAAATTGAACCTATAATAGATATTATAATTTACAAGCAAAACTGAAATTGAACCTATAATAGATTAGAGATTACAGGGAGACTGAAAAAAGGTAAACAAATAATAGAGATTACAATCAAACTCAAAGATGCAACTAATAGAGATTACAATTTACAAGCAAACTGAAAATGAACATAAACAACAAATTACTTATAACAGAACATAATTTTGGTTCCCACTTGCAGTTGCCATCAAGCAAACAGAATGCATTATACATCAAGTCTGCATTCAATGATTTAAAAATTCAAGTTAGTTACTCATCAAGGTATGAAATATAATCAAATTAAAAAATAGAGAAAAGACTATACCTATGAGAAAAATGCAACCAAATTAAACTTCCCTAGCTGCCAGAAGCACACACAAGTCAGTCACTGCATTCAATGGGAAAAAAATGGTTAGATGTTTTTAACTCCCTTGCAAGATGTCAAGGGAGAATTATCAATTAAGATTTGGTTAAAAACAAAGAATTTCAAATGCCCCAATAATGATTATTCAAAAGGCAGATCTGCAAAATCAATGAGGGCAGAATGAACACAAGTTGGTACATTAATAATCAAAGGAAAACAGAACAGAAAACAGAAGACAGAACAGTTTTTTCATTAATAATCAAGGGAAAACATAACAGAAAACAGAAGACAGAAAACAGTTTTTTCAAAAAATCCCTCACATACATAGGCTCATATAGACTATACAGTCCTTTAAGAAAATTAGATAATTCCACTACCACCAATTTCTACAAACACAAACACAGCTAATAAGGTAATTCCACTACCACCATTTTACACGAATAAAGCAGGAAATATAATCAAATGCAAAAAGAGATGAAAGATTAGGCAAATGAGGAAAATGCAACTATAAATTACACTACCCTAGTTGCCACATGCCTAGTCACTGCCTTCAACAAAAAAAAAAAATGGTTAGATTTTTTTAACTCCCTTGCAAGATGTCAAGGGAGAAATATCAATTAAGATTTGGTGAAAAAAAAAAAAAACAGGTGGTCAAATATTCCAATTCCAATTCCAACAAAGCCAGCAAAGGTTAAAAGTATAATAATTTATACAAATTATAGAACAGAACATAAAGATATAATGTGACAAAAATATTACAGTTTCAGCCTATCTAGTAAATCAAATTCAGACTATTCAGTAATTGACACATTATACATATTCAGATTCAGCCAGCAAAGTTAAATATTACAGATTCAGTAATAAAAAAAGTTATAAGGCTCAGATTCAGTTAAGAGATAAAGAGAATCCCTCACAGTACAAAACATGAGCAAACAGCATTCAGGGCAGCTCCACTTCCACCATTTTCTATAAACACAAACCCAATATTAATAATGTGAAATTATATGTAAAAAAGAGCTTGGAAATAAAATGAACAACTTAATCATAGACTTACTGCTATGTGGGATTTTTTTTGAACACCATGAAGTGCCCTAACTCAATCTGAACCACATAGGAGCATCTGGACAGTATCAGTTGATAATGATGCTCTATGGGGTTCAATTACTCTACCACCAGCACTGAATGATGATTCTGAAGCAACTGTACTGATTGGAACAACCAATAAATCCTGTGCCATCTTAGATAAGATGCGGTACTTCAAGGTATTGGATTTCCACCATACCAAAGCATCAAAGTTTGCATCACTATCATCACCATTCTCACTTTCAGAAATGAATATATCTTTTTCAAGATAAATATCCAAATCAGTTTTCAAGGGCCGGATGATGTCACTACTTCTACAATGTTGCCTAAACCTTGATCTGTCACCACCAAAAATTCCCTCTGTAACAGAGGCAACTGAAGTACTAGAACTGACTTCAGCAGCAGCTTGTTGTTGAAGGATAGATGAATTATGGGCAGCAACATAAACCTCATACAACTCTTGCAAAACCCTCAGCACACCCTTTATGCCATTCCCCTCAACATCAAGTGGATAAATGATAGGAAAACATAAATTGATCAACTTCATTTTGTATCTAAGGTCCAACACAGCAGCTAAAGCCATCAACATATTCGTATCTCCCCAATACTTATCAAATTTATCACTCATCCTACCTGCCATTAATCTCATATATTCATTCCTATCCCCAGCCTTAACATCCACAATTTCTTTCATTCTCCACACCTCAGGCAGAAAAAGATTAGATGTAGGGTACTCACTTCCAGAAACAATGTTTGTAACATCATTGAAAACAGCTAATACTTGGTTCACATTTTCAACCTTTTCCCACTCTTCAGAACTCACCACCCACAAGAAAGCCTGCTCAACCCTATGGTATCTAGGAAATACTTCCCTAAACTTAATTGCAGTCTCCAACATCAAGTAGGTGCTATTCCATCTAGTAGGAACATCTAAAATCAGTTTCTTACAACCCAAGTCTAACCCCTTTGCTATTTCACTAAACACCTTCAACCGCCTCTCAGAAGCCACTATATATTTAATCCCCTGCCTAACAGAATCTATAATGTCTCCTATTTCTGAAAGCCCTGCTTGCACTAACAAATTAGTAATATGGGCACAGCACCTAACATGAAATAAAAGCCCCCCAACAGGCAAAACAATACCCTTCAACCGAAAATCATCTCTCAAAATTTCAATGGCAGAACCATTAGCACTTGCATTATCAACAGTTATTGTGAATACTTTTCTCATAATGCCCCAATCATTAAAAGTCTCTCTTAAGGCATCAGCAATAACAACACCCGAATGTGGAGGAGGCACATTACAAAAATTCAAAATCCTCTTTTGGAGGAGCCAATTAGAATCCACAAAATGGCCTGTAACCACCATATATGAAACCCTTTGAGAGGAGGTCCACATATCAGTGGTTATGTTTACCCTATCAACCCCACTAAGAAGTGTTTTCAGTTTTTTCTTTTCAATGTTGTAAGCAGCAATGCAATCATTTTTTACAGTGGCACGGCTAATTTTTTTCCAGTGTGGTGTGCAAGCCCTCATGAACTTATTAAAAAGTTCATGCTCCATCATATTAAAAGGATACTCATGTAGGAGTACCATGTGGGCAGCAAGTTCCCTAACTCTCTTCTCATTGTAAACAAAGTTTGACACTGTCCCAAAACCTTCATTATCATCACTAGGTTCAAAACACAAAGTCTTTTGCTTCTTACGGTTATTTATCTCCACAAACTTCTTACAACTAGTTAAATGCCTACTAAGGGTGGAGGTAGTACTAGATTTCCCTACAGCAAACAAACCCTTACACCAATGACACTAGTTTTTTCTTACACCAGCTACTATAATTGATGAAAAGTCATTCCAAACTTTTGAAGTCTTCTGCCTTTCCTTCTTTTGGAAGGCAGCAGACCCACCTTCAGCCCCAGCCCCAGACACAGACACAGACTCATCCCCAGCCCCAGCCCCAGACTCAGACTCAGACTCAACAACAAAAGGTTCAACTGGTGTGCATTCAGAGCTAGCAGCCACACCAGATCCATGAGTGGGGTCAGCAGTAAGTGTATCATCACCCAAATCAACCTCATTGATTTCATTGATTTCAATTGTATTCTCCATAACTGTTATAATTTGTAAAATTTAAATCAGATAAACAAATCATAATCATAAACACTTAGCAAAATCATACTCATAAACACTAAAGCAGAATCATAACAATTACCCAGAATCATACTCGTAAACAATTAACCAGAATCATAACAATTAACCAGAATCATACTCATAAACAATTAACCAGAATCATACTCAAACAATTAACCAGAATCATACTCATAAACAATTAACAAGAATCATGCTCATAAACAGTTAACATAATCATGCAAATAAACAATTAACAGAATCATGCTCATAAACAATTAACAGAATCATACTCATAAACAAATAACAAAATCATGCTCATAAACAATTAACACTTAAACAGAATCATGATTATAATTTATAAACAATTAACGGAAACAGACAGAACAAGTTTAAAATAAAAAACCTGAAACTTCACGTTCAAACAATTAGTAGATTCAACAGAATCAGCACTGTTGTAGCAACTACCTTACAAATTAAGTGCTACCAGAGACTCCCTGAAATAATGAAAGTCAAATTAATGAGCATTAGTTAGGATAAAGGAGCAAGCGCTTCAGATTCCAGAAGGTTTTCTAACTTTTCTTATTCGAATCTCGTTAGCAAGCATTAAGCAGAAAGCAATAGTTCATAGGTTCACAAACTCGAGTATATAACTCTATAAGGGGGATGGATCATGGGGGGATTTAGGAATAAATAAAAAGATGGCAATCGAGTACTTGATAGCCCAGTACTCGATTGCCATTTCCGTGGCAGTCAGATCAAGTGCAATCATCTCTGCCTCCTACAAATCACTAAATCAGAAGAAAAAATGTCACAGAACAGTTGAAGAAACACAAATAAACAAGTAAACAGTGTAAATAAGACCACAAAATCAGGATTAGGAGGCGAGATTGGACGGGGTCGGGGAACTCTTCTAAGAAGCATTGAATTCTCGCTCAGAATCACAGATCCCTCTCCGGCTCTCCCGCTCGATCTCATATGCTAAACTAAACCCTAGGCAATAGGCATTGCCGCACTCATGCTGTTATGCAGACTCTAGGACTTGGACAGAAAGCAATGGTAATGCAGTTCAAAGTCAAACGAAGAGAGAAGGGATTGTCCCTTCTCTCTTCGTTCAATTCAATCATTTGTAGTGTAGGCTTGTACGCTTGTAGGGTTGTAGCTATGTGCAATCCGGTTAGGCTGCATGGTTAGAACCCTAACTGAAACGGAGCAAACTAGTAAACTACTGAACTAGTGAACTAGTGAACTAGTGAGTCACTGAGTCGTGACTGGTGAGAAGAGAGAACAGCAAAGTGAGAGTCTGAGAACAGAGATAGATCGAACGAGTGGAACGGGAGGCTGCAAAGTGGGAATGGGAGCAATTGAGGGAACGAGAGGTCTGATTAGGGATTTTAGGGTTTTTTTTTTCTCAAACGTTCCCCCAGCCATTGGATCTGATTCACTTTTAGTAATGAACGGTTGGATTTGATCCAATCTTTATGGTTTTTTTCCTAGCGTGCCGCGTGTCCCACTTATGCATTTATAGGTTTTTTATCCAATACGGCCGTATCTAAAATAATATTGTGTAACCATTTCACCTTGACCGTAGATTATATGGATTAAATTTTTACTTTGATCTCCATCGTTAGATTAATCAATTCTAGAAAGCTTACAGTGATTCGTGGAACACCAGATGACTATTGGGTTGGGCGTGGTTTACAGCTGTATTCCATTAGATTGATCCAACGGCAGGAGTTTAATCGCCAAAAATTGGACGGTCGTAATTAAACTAAAACCTGCCGCCTCGTTTATCATGCGTGCGTTTGGAAAACGAGACTGGATAAGAATCCAGTGCGTGTGTGATTTTGTGAAGCCGGTTCGAATGTATTAGAGATTTCATCTGGATCGTTTATTATTAGATTGATTTTAGAAATTATTTCAGAAACGTGAGCTCACGTGTATTTCGGAACACCAGATCATCACCATGCGGCGATTGGTTTACAGCTGTAATGCAATTTCTCCATCCAACGGCTCACATTTCATCTTAAAAAAATGGACAGCCCTAAGCAATTACTGAGATATCTAGACATGTCAGTCTCAATCCGTGTGCGTCGTGTGCGAAGATGTGTATGGCGTATGATTCTCCGCGGCTTGACTCACTGAAACCGGAATTATTTAAGCACCTGATTTTTTTTTACCGTTGATTCTGATGCTTAGTACTTTCAGTGAATCTGAGACCGTGCGATTAATAGGCTTATAGTGTGAATGCCGCACTGGATAACTAGCTATGGCGGGGTGGTTTACAACTGTTGTCCACTTATACGATCCAACGGCTATGATTAAATCAAATTAAATCGGACGGCCATGATTGAAAATTTGAAATGTTTAAAATTCAAATAATCTTAATAATCTACTGTGGGTAATTTCAGATGAGCTCGCCTCTTAGTTACCCAATAGATGATGTATACCGTTAAAATCAAATACAAATTTATATCAATTAAATCTCAACCGTTTAATTAACTAAAGTACCAAATAAACCGTGTATGTATAGTACCACATAAAAACTCTAAAATAAATGATTTTTTTGAAAATAGGTTTAAAATAAGGGTCTTGCTAGAATGCAATCAAAAGTCCATCTTTTCTCCATAAATTCTGAGGTGGCAAGGCCACTTGTTTTTATTTTATTATTTTATTAAAATAAATTTAAATAAAAATAAAAATAAAGAAAAGTTAAAAAAAAAAACTTAAAAAATATAATGGGTGGCCGGCCACCCTAGTATAGCACAGGGGTGGCTTCGGCCGCCCCAGACCAGCGGTCTGGGGTGGCCGAAGCCACCCCTTGGCCCTTGGGGGGTGGATCGGCCACCCCCAAGGGCCAAAAAGAATAAAAATTTTTTTTTAAAAAAAAATGGGTTTGGCCCTTGGGGTGGCCGATCCACTCCCAAGGGCCGTTGGAGCCACCCCAGACCGCTGGTCTGGGGCGGCCGAAGCCACCCCTGTGCTATACTAGGGTGGCCGGCCACCCATTATATTTTTTAAGTTTTTTTTTTCAACTTTTCTTTATTTATTTTTATTTTAATTTATTTTAATAAAATAATAAAATAATGACAAATGGCCTTGCCACCTCAGCATTGATGGGAAAAATATGGAGATTTGCTTGCAAAAAAGCATTTCTCTTAAAATAATTAATTATATGATATTATTAATTATAATTTATATTATATAAATTATAATACTTCATTAATTATATGATATAATTAATCCACACTTTATTAATTATATCATTATATGATATAATAAATCATAATTTATATAATATGATGTAACTAATCATAATTTCCAATTTATTAATTATATGATATAATTAATTCATACTTTATTAATTATATGATATAATAAATCATAATTTATATGATATGATATAACTAATTTATGTTAACCATATTTATTTATCAACTTATCCCTAACTTACTATTTACTAACTAACTAAGTAACTAGTAGTCTATCATATGATAAATTAAAAACTAAGTATAATTAGTATAATAATGTACCATAATTTTATATGGTGTAATTATTAACAATTTACCATATTATATGTAGTATTATTACCATATTAATTAATCATAACTTATCATGTGATTCATATTAGATTATTTATTTATCAACTTATCCCTAACTTACTATTTACTAAGTAAGTAAGTAATTATACTAAGTAGCTAATAGGTTATCATATGATTCCTATTATACTAATTATACTTATTTTTTTTATTTATCATATGATTCTTATGTGATATATCATATGATAAATTAAAAACTAAGTATAATTAGTATAATAATGTACCATAATTTATATGGTGTAATTATTAACAATTTACCATATTATATGGAGTATCATTACCATATTAATTAATCATAACTTATCATGCGATTCATATTAGATTATTTATTTATCAACTTATTATTAACTTACTATTTACAAAGTAAGTAATTAGACTAAGTAGCTAGTAGTTTATCATATGGTTCCTATTATACTAATTATACTTATTTTTTAATTTATCTTCTGATTCCTATGTGATATATCATATGATAAATTGAAAAATAAGTATAATTAGTATAATAATTTACCATAATTTATATGGTGTAATTATTACCAATTTACCATATTATATGTAGTATTATTATCACATTGAACCTATGATTATTATTGATTAATTACATGGTTAATTTCTTTTTGGTTATATTGTCGTGCGGGTCAAGTTGGGTCGAATGATAAAACGGGTCGAGCTCACGAGCCCTAAACGAGTCGGGCGAGCTGGGCGATTCTCGAGTTAAACGAGTCGAGCTCACGAGTCCCTATCAAGCTTAATCGAGCGAGCCGAGTATGTGTTGCTAGTTAATCGAACGAGTTTTAACAGTAACAAGCGAGCTTCAACAGTGTCGAGCTCGAGCTCGGATTGAGCTTAGTCGAGTGGGTATCGAACGAGCCGTCGGATGTATCGGCTCGTTTACAGCCCTACATGCAATGTTCTTTTTTCTCATTGCACTCAACCAGCAGTAAAAAAGAAAAGGAAAAGGAGAAAGAAAAAGAAAAGAAAAAGAGAGGAAACAGGAAAGGAAGGATAATCAAAGAGCTGCTGTACGTAGTTGAGAAATTCCTTTTTTATTTTTTTTTATTTTTTATTTTTTTAAGGTGGTCTTTACTTTTATTGAAGAAACAGACAAATATATTTTCTTCTAATAATAAGAATATTAATTTCGCTTATCTTTCAAGTAGATGTGATTCAGTGGGACCACGATGAAATATATTTACTACCCTTTGATGTTTATGCATGACTTGTCCAGATAGTTAAGGCTTGGAGAATCTTTTGTGTACTTGTACTTGGAGTCAGTTCTGTCCTTCAATACGGAAGATAAAGTGTCAACCATCAAATTCATAGAAATTAAAGGAATTGCGTGAGAATTCAACGAACCATATCTATTATTTCTTCTATTAAATGATACCCATGCAAAAGTATATGTTTAATACAATCGACAGAAAACAAACTATACAAGCCAAGCCAAGCTTATGTTATAGGTTTTTTTTTTAAGGTTTTCAAGTAATATTCCGTAAGAAAGAAAAAGAAAGTGACAATTTCTTTTTTCGTTTCTAAAAAAACGTGAAACAAAAGTTCAATCCAATCAAAGTATACGATGGAATAAATTATATAATTACGAGGAACTCTCTCTAGCATAGGCATAAATGTGTTAGCTAATATAACTAAGAAATGGTATTTTTCTAATCAGTGCTAAGAAGTTATTGTATTCTCAATATGTCCATGCATTTAGTCCGCAGATGTTCAATGGATTTGCCTTGTGTACAGTTTATAGCCACATCTTCATCAAAAACTTCACCGCATGAATCACATGGATGAGAGTCCTTAGTTCTTCGGACAAAATTAAGAAGGTGTTGGTGAACTTTCCAAGTAAAATCCCTTGCATACTTAATGTAAGGATGCCTCCCCACTATGCATCTAGGATGAGCAACAAAATTGTATTTTTCACAGTAATAGAACCAATAGTTTGGATTTCTTTTTTCTTTGCAAATTCGATAGTAACATTCTTCATAATTGTTTTCGGCAGTGTAAATAAGTGAGAAAGGATGTGTGTCATGTTCATACTTAGCTTTAAGTGAGAGTATTGCACATTCAAAACCCAAGGCAAAATCACATTCCTTGCATACAAATACACCAATGTGTCTCCTCTGCTCCTCACAAGAATTGCAATCTTGAACTGAACTTAGAGCAAGGAAAAGGGAATGCTTGTGACCCTCATGCTCAATGGTTTTCAGAATCAAACAACATCAGATATCAAGATTATATTTATATTAAAACATATATGGCAAGGAGATAAAACAAGAAAGGAAATGAAGCAACAAAAGGAAAGATAAGGGGACAAAGGAAGAAAAGGAAACAAAGCAACAAAAGGAAACATTGTAACGGCTATAAACAGTGAAATAGTGACTAGTATGCAGTGCCACCACTTGTATAAATAAACCATCATTTGTAATGAAATGTATCTAGGGGAAACAATGTAGTCCCTAATATTCTATAGTGTTATTCCCTCTCTCCCTCTTTACATTTTCAATGTTTAATAAACTTTCATAATTTACAGTCAAAACATGCATAAGCGAAGCCATGGCTAGAACGACGACAAGCATCATAGGATGCAATGTTACTAATTATAAATCCGAATGAGAAATGAGTTTTCACCTTTGAGATCGGTCAATTGATTGAGCAGGCCCAATCAAAGCTCTAAAGACACAAATTGATCAGAGCAGAAATACGTATCTGTATGCCTTGCAATCTTAATTTTAAATTTCCTATTTATTGAGACTCATTTTCTATATAATATCATTTTAATTTTACTTTTTCAAAAGCCTTGTCATGCAATGTTCTTTTTTCTCAT
>VIBQ01000120.1:12050-107792 GCA_006937295.1 Carpinus fangiana | reverse complement strand
GCTAACGTGGGAAAAAAATTGAACAGTAGCCACGTCAGTAAATGCCGTGTTTTTTGTAGTGTGTGACCGATGCTATGCTCGAGCTTGCGTTTGAGCGCACTCGTGCTGCACATTCTGTAACAGCATTGAGAGCTGTATTGAGGATTGAGTTATTATGTTTAACACTATGCCTCATTGGAGAGATCATCCATACTCAAAAACATAATATTACAATTAACATAAGTTTACTTACGAAGTTGATAACCATAATAGTATTGCTTCCAAAACAACAAAAGACGAAACAAGATTGCAACTAAACCATCGATCAACACAAAATTAGCAATCTTGCCTTCACACGGTGGTAATGTTGGTCATCAATCCAAAAGTATTTACCCTTCAGCTAGCTGCCATCGTCTCGTTGCATCATGCAATAGCTAAGCCTACAACACTTGTATAGCAATTACACAACCCTCTACCTTTTAACTGACACCCCCTTTCTTTTAACCAATGCCCTCATTTTTTTTAACTGACTCCGGACACCTTAGTTGTAGTGGCCTTAGCGGCCGAAAGGAAGACATCAGTCAGGACAGTTTTCGATTGGTCAGACTCTTTTATCCTTTATCCACAACTAATTATTTACTAAGGAGTAATGCTATAAATTTCTCTTGTATCCTTTTTGAGTTCTTCAAAAAATGATGTGACTATTAAAATTACCATTGAGTTTGTGATTGATCATTATTGAATTTTGATCAAATAATAATTTTAATAGTCACATCATTCTTAGAAAAAGTCAAGAGAGATGCAAGAAGTATTTACCAAGTTTATATTTCAGCGTTCACCAAAAAAAAAACCAACTTGCAAGAAAAACGCATTTGACGGTGGTAATGCAAAGAAAGCAAGGTGGGCTGTCATGCCTCATCCATGCCAAAATCAACAATTTTTTCCTCAACAATGCCCACGTCCTTAATATTAAACTTACCAAGTAAAGTGATTAAAAAAAAAAAAAACTTACCAAGTAAAGTGATAGAAGAGTTGGTGGACATGGGCTTGACGTCAAGATCATCCATAACCATATAAGTAATCAATCTTTTCACGTAACCTCCCTCACTAGAGGAAGATGCCTTGATATTTCTTGGTGGGCCTACGTAACCCGGCCACACCAGATTTGACAAACATGGAACTTAAAGCCAATCATCGAACACAAAATGAGAAACATGATTACAAAAATTAGCAATCACGTACGTGATTACTATTTCGAATGAACACTAGTCTTGCAAAGCTCTTGCACCTACAAATAAATTAAGCACACTGACTTTCAACATTGCCTTAATTGTTATAATCTTATGATTCATTAACAACAATCAGTCCTTGGTTTACTCTTTATTAATTGAGCCCTCAGCATTAATGATCTCGGCCGGGAAGAAGACATCATTCAAAATAGTCATTGATTGCAAAGAAACCCGAACCAATTTCACACCTTAACATCAAACCAAATAAAAAAGCAAAATAGTTAAAATAATGGATTAGGATCCACTAAAATTTTTGTTTTGTGATTAATCATTATTGAATTTATCAAATTTTGAATTTTGCCTGTTCATTCTGATCTTAAGGGCTCAAAACAAAAGGATTTACAGTTTTTAATAATTAAAAAAAATCAAAATGTGTTTTGACTTTAAAGATAAAAACTAAAAAGATTTTTATTTTGCCTTTAAAATCAGAATAAACAGTCAAGATTCAAAATTTGAGAAACTTAAAATTTTTAGTTTTTCAAAATTTAAAGGCCTACTTGTGTCCTACTTGGGATGAGTAATTCTAGAATACCTACTTGTGTCATACTAAAATGATGTGACTATTAAAATTACTATTTGATTAAAATTTAATAATGATCAATCATAAGTCTAATGATAATTTTAATAGTCATATAATTCTTAGTAGGACACAAATAGGCTTTTTATAACTACACCGCTTGGGAGGACTTCTTTTGTTACCCTTTGCAGTTGCAGTACTTGGGAAATTAGAAAAGTCAAATAAACATTTGCTGCAAGGGACTGTTGATTTCCTCGATGGAAAATCGTTTCAATTTTGGCCAGAAGTTAATGAGAGATTACTTAATTATGAGGATCCCTAGAATTCTTTCAAAATGTGAGTTTCTCAAATTTTGAATTTTTTTATCGTTCATCTTGATCTTAAAGGCAAAAAATAAAAAGTTTTTCAATTTTTACTTTTTAAGTCAAAAAATACATTCGGATTTGTTAATTATTAAAAATTAAAAAGCCTTTTATTTTTGGCCATTAAAATCAGAATAGACGATCATGATTCAAAATTTAAGAAATTCAAATTTTGAAAGAATTATAGGGATCTTGATCCGTCATAACCACTTCATGTAATTGAAAACCCAATTGGAGTTAATTTGTGCACAATTGTTTCGGAAATGCAATGGACCTCGAAAAATCATTTTAACGCTACTTTCTTCTCAATTAATTCGAATATATATACGCCTTTTTGTCGTACGGTAAAAAACAAGGTCAAATATTTGGTCTCAGCCCAATCAAAATTTACCAAGTTATACCTCTCAACACCTCACTTGAGAGATCATCCATACCATGAATTTATATGTATCTTCACTAATATCAATTTATAATTAAAAATATCAAAAATCACTATGCTGTTTCATAAACACAATAAAAGACATATGGAGCATAAAAGAGAACACCAAATTATCAAATGAAATAAACTCGATCGGCTGCAAATGAAAATGAACACCAAATTCGACTTACATGAAACAAAAAAAACAAAAAAAAACTCGACTGCAACTTAAAAGAACACCAAATTAGCAATAACATGTGTACTAACTTGGATGAACAGTCCTACGTACAAAGCTCTTGCACCGAAAAAATAGGCATACAGAAAATGAATCATATTCCAACATTACCCTCACTCTCAATTGAGTCATCGGTTCTAGTAATCTCTACCCGAAAAAGACATCAGTCAAAACAGTATTTGATTGTATAGAAACCTGGAGCAATTTCACACCCTACCATCAAAGCAGATAAATTAATAAGCAAATTAAATACTTATAATATGTAATAGAAACCTTAATTTAACGAGTTGTTCTACCAAGGGTAAAAAAAAAAACTGAGATCAAAAGAGTATAAATACCTCATCCATGCCCACATCGACAACTTTCACCTCAATATCCCCTATTTCTTTGACATTAAACTCGTAAGCAGAGTAACCAGAGAGCAGGTAGACAAGGGCTTCACCTCTAAATCATCCATCACCATGTATGTAACTGTCCCTTTCACGTGACCATCCTCACTAGAGCTAGCATGCCGGCCTGATTTTGCTTGGTGAATCTATGAATGCTACCATCNTATATATATATATATATATATATATATTTCATCTTGAAATATAGAATATTATCGCAATATTATGATAATATTAAGTACGATAATATTCATTATTTCTTTCCATGCCTGGCTCAATCATAATTGATTATTTCCTAATTTTTCTGATTTAATATTTGTTGCATTTTCATTTTTTATTGATAAATAAAGCTGAACAACGGATAACATGTGTATTGTTACAATCTACAATTCAAAAGTACACATGGACCTCGAAAAATCATTTTAACGCAACTTTCTTCTCAATTAATTCGAATATATATATATGCATTTTTGTTGTAAGGTAAAAAACAGGGTCAAATATTTGGTCTCAGCCCAATCAAAATTTACCAAGTTATACCTCTCAACACCTCACTTGAGAGATCATCCATACCACGAATTTATATGTATCTTCACCATTATCAATTTATAATTAAAAATATCAAAAATCACAATGCTGTTTCATAAACACAATAAAAGACATATGGAGCATAAAAGAGAACACCAAATTATCAAATGAGACAGAAAATGAAATAAACTCGATCGGCTGCAAATGAAAATGAACACCAAATTCGACTTACATGGAACAGAAAATGAAAAAAAAAAAACTCGACTGCAACTTAAAAGAACGCCAAATTGGCAATAACATGTATACTAATTTGGATGAACAGTCCTACGTACAAAGCTCTTGCACCTAAAAAATAGGCATACAGAAAATGAATCATATTCCAACATTACCCTCACTCTCAATTGAGTCCTCAGTTCTAGTAATATCTACCTGATAAAAGACATCAGTCAAAACAGTCTTTGCTTGTATAGAAACCTGGAGCAATTTCACACCCTACCATCAAAGCAGATAAATTAATAAGCAAATTAAATACTTATAATATGTAATAAAAACCTTAATTTAACGAGTTGTTCTACCGAGGGTAATAAAAAAAACTGACAGCAGAAGAGTATAAATACCTCATCCATGCCCACATCGACAACTTTCACCTCAATATCCCCATTAAACTGGGTATGCAGAGTATACCCAGAGTAACCAGAGAGCAGGTAGACAAGGGCTTCACCTCTAAAACATCCATCACCATGTATGTAACTGTCCCTTTCACGTAACCATCCTCACTAGAGCATGCCGGCCTGATTTTGCTTGGTGAGTCTATGAATGCTACCATCCATAGTCCATCTTACTTTCGCACGTGGGACAAATTGTGCTATTGTCATCAGCCACGTACTTGATACACTTTTTGTTATGGATTCCGTTCAAACACCAAAACAAACGACTGATTAATGTTGATCCAACGTTTGGCAACAAGAGATGAGGGAGTTTAGCACCAGGCATGACTATTTTGGGTTCTAACAGGAAGTGTTTGTTTTTGAATGGTTGGATGTGAGTAGGACTCAGATTTTCATAGCTCTAGTAGAGGCTTTACCAGCTGCCTATCATGCCGCCACCCTCTTTCAGAAGCCTCGTCACAGCTCCGACCGGCAGAGTCAAAATGCTTAGTAAGAAATCCACAAATTCCTTGTCTGCTTCGAGCACCCGTCGTCATTTGCTCTTCTTATCTATGAAAAGCTTTAGGCTTAGTACCATTGTTGCTGCCATTTTAGGTATGTGAATGATGATGAATCTTGGAATGGATATATTCGGTATGCATGGCAATTGGCAAAAGCCCTCTCGCCTTTTATATGTAGTCTTTTGGCCTACACAGAATTCGCTCTTGCAAAGTGCCTTCATATGCAACTGAAACAACAAACTAACTACTTGATTATCACCACGTGTGTATTAGTTAGTTTAAGTTGTTTATTCAGTTAAGTTGGTTAGCTCAGTTAATTAGTTGATGAATATTCGAATACTCTGTTTTTCTTCTATGTAATCCTATAAAGTGTTTAGGTGGTATGATGTGATCGACATTTAATTAATTTGTAGGATTATGAAATTCTGAAAATAGTTGCTATAACCTTGAAACGATCGAGGTACATTAAGTGAAGATTCAATCTGACTTTTCTTTATTATCATATTCCATTCTAATCAAATTTATCATGACTACTTTGAAACAAAATGATAAGATTCAATTATTAAATTTTGAGATATATATAGAATAACTTATTACCTATATATGCCCTGAAAAAACAGAGTAAAATATATATATATATATATATATATAAAATGCCCAAATTAATTAGTAAAATAAACCCACTCTCGAAAACTCTCTCTTCTCTCTCCAGAAGAAGCCATTTTTTAGTAAGCTTGAGGACTCCCCCCTCCGTTTGTAATGACCATCTTTTTTCTCCACTGAGTTTCTCTCTTTGTGAGAGAACTCCTTCTAATCTAATGTTTTCTTTAGATTTTTCTCTAGATCTATTTCTAAATCTATCCCGGATCCTCAAAATACAACAGCAACTATGGATCTCCTTGGTGCGCCTTCCTCTTCGCCTATATGGCCGGATCTGTGCAGGCTTGAAGACTGATTTTTTTCCAAGTCCGATATGCTCCTCTCCATCAGCCCAAGCCAGACACGTGCCTCTCATACATCTCCACCGGCGCTCCTCCTTCCTGGCGAACTCCTCAACGGCTCCTTTCGACCACCACGCGCCGGAGCGTGGTCCGCATGCTCCTGCGAGTGGATCTAACGCGCCGGCGCGTGGTGGCCATGCGCTGTCCAGAGTCCGCCGTTGTCATCCTCCGTATCAGCAACTGTATTTTGAGTTTTTTCCTTATATGTTGTGTAACTTTTTGTTATTTTCTGTTGAGTTCTTGCTTTGTTGTTAGCCCTTTCTGTGTAGTTTTCAGATGCTTTGGAGTTGATTTTCTTTTCCTTTTGGAAGCTTTTTTNGTACCATTGTTGCTGCCATTTTAGGTATGTGAATGATGATGAATCTTGGAATGGATATATTCGGTATGCATGGCAATTGGCAAAAGCCCTCTCGCCTTTTATATGTAGTCTTTTGGCCTACACAGAATTCGCTCTTGCAAAGTGCCTTCATATGCAACTGAAACAACAAACTAACTACTTGATTATCACCACGTGTGTATTAGTTAGTTTAAGTTGTTTATTCAGTTAAGTTGGTTAGCTCAGTTAATTAGTTAACGAATATTCGAATGCTCTGTTTTTCTTCTATGTAATCCTAAAAAGTGTGTAGGTGGTATGATGTGATCGACATTTAATTAATTTGTAGGATTATGAAATTCTGAAAATACTTGCTATAACCTTGAAACGATCGAGGTACATTAAGTGAAGATTCAATCTGACTTTTCTTTATTATAATATTCCATTCTAATCAAATTTATCATGACTACTTTGAAACAAAATGATAAGATCCAATTATTAAATTTTGAGATATATAGAATAACTTATATATGCCCTGAAAAAACAGAGTAAAAGATATATATTAACTTATGCTTTGGAGTGGTCATACCTTCAAGGAAAAGTAAGACTTATCAGCTAAGCTTTAGGATGAAATTGTTAGATATTGAGAAAAAAAGAAAAGAAACGGCAACCTAAACATAAAAGAGATAGAGGAATATAAAAGATTTTTTTTAATTTTTTTAATTTTTTTTTTTTATTTAAAAACTTATGCGCTAAGACAAAAAAGAGCAAAAGATATCTAATATTAACCTTCTTTTATTTTTATTTTTTATTACACCTTTTTTTTAAACCAAAAAAAAAAATCTATAAATTCGGAAAAAAAAACCTAAAAAACATAAAGGTTTCATGCCTCTTGGCCAAACAACCTTCAAGGTCATGCGGGTGGTTCGACTACCCCCTCTTGCCAATTTAGAAGTGTTCAAATGCACCTACTAGCCATTTGGGGGTGTTCATCCCTACATAGCCCCAAAAAAAAAAAAAAAAACAACAACAACAAAATTATGGGGGGGGGGGGGGGGTCGAGCCACACGTTGGCCATTTGAAGGTGGTTCAACCACCCCAGGTCGACTAGAGGGGGTGGTCGAAATGCCCCAATAGCCTTGGTCGGTGGCTCGACCACTCCCTAAAACCTCATTTATATTTTATTTTTTTAGTGTTTTTTATAAAGAATTTTCAAAATTATTTGTTATCAACCTTTTGTCAATGGAGGGCATTTACAATTTTTTTTTTTTAAATAGTTAAGGGGGATAATGACTTAATATGAAGTTTAGAGAAGATAGTTTCAATCAGGTGATAGTTTGAGAATAGCCAAGACCTACTCAGACATTTAGATACAATAAAAATCTTACAAAATTTTATTTTACTGTATTTTTCTATCCACAGAGTATATTCAATAGAAATGTGGCTTAAAAAAAAAAAAGAATATACAGAAATGCGAGATATGACAGTTGGCATTTATTAGATCATCATCCAAATAAAATAACTAACGGAAGATACCTGCAGCCTTACCCAAGCATCCAATCAAATTAAGACCATGGTTATATAAGGTTGGCCAAAGGCAAGGCAAAGGTATGCTCTCATGCCCCAAACTCTTATCTATTTCTTTGATTCTCATATTTTCATACCCCCACGATTTTACTGATCAAGTAAGCATCAGAAGTGGTGTCGTCTCCTTCCCCCACCTTTGCGGCGGATCACTCTAACGTTTGGCTGTCTTGCAAGCATGTTGGATCGAGGACTTTTTCTTTTCCACTTCATCCGAATACCATTTATAAGACATTACCTTAATTTGACAAGGACATGCATATCGCCATGTAATCAAGTATATAGATTTGACATAGGTACGTTTCTTTAATAGTCAAGGTTATGTGAAAGGATTGTGGGATATTTTAATATTTCCCGCTTAATTTTTCACTGCAGTATAATTAATTTAATGATTACATTCTTGTTACTTCCTTAATTTCCTTCTATGTGTCAATTACTAAAATAAGTATAATTCTTCTCTATTTGAGATTGTAGATGTCTTCGCTGAATCATACAGGATTCCACGTTTCCCATACAGGATTTAGCGTTCCCCATGCTGAATCAACTTTTGCAACACTTTTGGCTGCCGGGAGAAAGACATCAGTCAGTACAGTTTTCGATTGCAAACAAGCCTCGAGCAATTTAAGACCCTATAAACAAAAGGAGAAGAACAGTTAATACATGTAATTACAAGATTGAGTTGCGGTTCCATAAACCCAATATTTTATGAGACACCAAGTACAGAAGCATTTGATCATGGCCGTAATGAACAGAAAACAATGGGATGATTGCGATATATACATATATACCTCATCCATGCCCAAATCGACCACTTTCTCCTCAATACCCCCCATTTCCTCGACTTTAAAACTGCTGACCAGAGTGACAAGAGCGCTGGTGGACAGGGCTTTCACCTCCAGATCATCCATTACGATGTATGCCTCCCCTTTCAAGGAACCTTCCTTACTAGGGGATTCTCTGCTCGGTGGTTCAATGAATGTTACCATCTGGTTCATCTTAGAATCGCAATTATGACAAATCGAGCTATCGTCATCAGCCACGTAAGTATCACAACTACTGGAGGTGCGTGGACACCTATAGAATTGACGGAGTGTTGAGCCGATGTTTGGCAATAGGAGAGGGCCTTTAGCACCAGGCATGAATACCATGGGTTCCAGCAAAAAGCGTTTGCTTTTGTCTGGTTGGAATATGTTAGTAACTCTCAGATTTTCAATGCTCCGGTATAGGCTTGGCAAGCTGCCTGCCATGCCGCCTCCGGCCTCTTTCAGGAGACTCGTGACAGCTCCGACAGGCAGAGTGAAAATGGTAAAGAGAAAATCAACAAATTCTTTGTCTACTTCAGCAAACAGCACTCGTCGGCCCTTCTTGTCTATGAAAAGCTTTAAGCTTACCATGCTAGGTGTTGGAGCCTTTTTTGCTGCCATGTTAGGCGCTAGCGTCAATGATTATGAATCTTCGAATGGGATTGATCAGTATCTCAATAGGCGTGGCTCTATTTAAAGTCTTTTGGCCTACATTGAATTCGCTCTTGCAAGTGCCTTCTTATGCTAGCTACGTACGCTTTCCATTACAATTTTCGATAAACATAACAAAATTAAGCACTTAGTTAAAAAGAAAACCAAAAATAAGAAAACAAAAAAAGGATTCCTATAAATTGTGTAGGTGCTATATATATATGGTGTGATAGACATTAATTCGTCGACCCAACTTGTTTGGAAACAAATTTTTTCCAACTCAACTTAATTAACTCTTTTCAAAATTTATGTTTGAGAACCCTACTCAACTCAACTCAAAATTTTACAAATTTATCTCAATAATTTTCATCTCATAATTAATAATTTTTTTTAAAAAAAAATTAAAATATATATTTAGCGGTGGTGACCAGACCACCCCTAAGAGTATGGGGTAGCCAATCTACCCCCGACCGGTTTTTAGGAGTGGCTTATCCACCCTTGTTTAATTTGGGAGTGGCTCGGCCACCCCAAGTGGCGGCTAGGGTGGTTCAAAACCACCCCAATTTTATTTTTTTAAAAATTATAATTTTCTCCTTCACCGTCTAATATATAATCTCAACTCTTTTTTCCTCTTGAAATTCATGATAAAAAAAAAAAAAAAAGAAGAAGAGTTGGGTAGAAAAAAAATCGCACTCCCAAACCAGTAATAGTCATCCATTTGTAAATAGGGCAACAACCCATTTTTTTTAATCTACACATGATGGGTTGCATAATAAATTAATTTATTGTAGAACCAATTAATTGATGACAGTAAAAAGAAAAAAAAAACAAAAGGGGAAAAATGAAATTTACCTCTCCAATGTTTCACCCGATTTGCAATTTAGCCTGGAATGTTTAAAATTAAAAATATATCCTAGCAAAGTATCGAAAATTCGCAATGTGACACATCCGTCAATAATTTTCATTAGAGATCTATCTCTAACAAAAATGATTGAAAATGCTTAATTGCATTTATATTTACAAAATAATAATAAATAATTTTTGTTTTTTTAAAAAAAGAACAGCAAAAAAAATTGGGGTGCAGGCTACCACCAGGGGTCCTCGTGGGGTGGCTCGCCACCCCCAATTCGGCCACTCCCATGGTATTGAACTACATTCGATCTTCCGCTAATTAAATTGTAATGCAAAATTATAATTGAATACAATCATGTTCGAGTAGCATTTGTAAGTTGTGTAACTCGCATACCTTTATGATATGGGGAAAGTCCACTCGCTTCTGAAACCTCTCTTTCGTCTCTTCCTTCTTCGTTTGCTTCCAATGGTCTGAACTTGGTTCTGTTCGTATGGTGATCTTAAATCTCTTTTGTAGGACTCGTCTTTGACAGTTGGCTAGTGTCGAGTCCTCAACGGTCAACGCCTAGACGCCCCCTAGCTAGCTAACGGCTTATACGGCAAAAATAGATACCAACATACATCTGCGATGCTCTCTGCTCTTGGGACCAAAGACGTTAGCTTGACAAACTAGAAAGTTAATTTTTTAAGGGTAATTGGTCTTTTCTCCAAACCTCGATACATCTTCATCTTGTTACCGCTCCTTAAATAGCTGGCCGGAGCCGAGCCAACTGCCACGTCGAATATGAGATCGAATAGATTCCGACTCCATGTTCAAGTAAGGGATTGAGTGACCTCTGCAATCTTTGCAGACAAGTCACTCTAAAGTGACTTGCAATTGTAGGGTCTTCTTTAATAAAAAGAGGAAGGAATAATTCTTCTCCCAAGCAGTGGGCTCCCATCATTCCTATCTAATTTCGCACCATAGAATTTTATACAGATTGGTTCTTAATTTCGAATTACTTTTGTGGTAGCTAGGAATCACTTATTAATCGGAACAACTTGTTACTCTGTTAACAGCACTTGAAAGTTAAATCAGAACAACTTAATAATAATCTTCATCAGCAATATCAGTTTGTAATTAACAGAAGGTGACATGACTGCAACTAAATGAACACCAAAAACTTGAAATCACTTGCATTCTAACTTGGATGAACAATCGCACAGAGATCTAGCACCTTCAAACTGATTTTTGACATCCTCTAAAATCTCATGATTCATTCACAACAATCATTCCATTGATTTACTCATTCTGATATGGAATCTGTATAATCATATTTCCACACATATCCATCGTTCTTAATTGACTCATCTGTTTTAATGATTTATGTCTGCTTATTCTTAATTGACTCATTAATTTTAACGATTTCTGCTACAAGGAGATATAAATCAAAGGGGTAATTACTTTTTGCTCCCATGAACTATAGTGCCTTGGCACTTTCTCCCCATAAACTACCAATTATGATACTTGACCCTATCAAATTACCATCTTATGACACTTTCCCTCATTCCGTCAGTTAAAGGGGTTAAAATTAACGGTCAACGGTCATGTGACTTGCATGTGCCATTTAAATTTTTTTTCCTACCAATTATGACGCTTATACCCTCCTAAACCCTAATCCAACACATGAGAAGTAATGCAAAAGTGGAAGAAAAAAAAATTTAAATGGCATATGCAAGTTACATGACTGTTGACCGTTAATTTTAATCTTTTTAACTGACGGAATGGAAGAATGTGTCATAAAATGGTACTTTGATGGGGTCAAGTGTTATAGTTGATAGTTTATGGGGGGAAAAGTGTCAAGGCGTTGTAGTTCATGAGGACAAAAGGTAATTATCCCTAAATCAAAATAGACTTCGATTGCAAAGAAGCCTTGAGCCTAGGGGTGGAACTAGAGGGAGGCTTGGGGGGCTTTAGCCTCCCCCTCCCCCCTTCCCAAGCCCCCATGTTTCCCCCAAATTCTTTTAAAATGCCCTTACATTTTTCTTTAAAATTAGAATATGGCCCCCATTTAAAAAAAAAAAAAAAAAATTTCTTTTGCCCCCCAAAGGTATAAATGCTAGTTCCTCCCTGTTTGAGCCTTTTATCCCTTTTTTACTGTTTATGTCATTTTTCTTAAAAAAATCAACATAAAAACATTCTAATTTTTACCAAGTTATACCCTAACACATCACTTGAGAGATCATCCATGCAACGAATTATCTTCAGGAATATCAGTTTATAATTAACAGAAGTTTACTTACTAATTTAATAAAGCATAATGCTGCTTCATAAACATAATAAATTAAACATCAGTACCGCACCAGATTTGGCTTAGAAGGAACATAAAGACAATCATGGAACAGAAAATGTGAAACATGATTGTAAGGGATATAATAGTAGGGCTTCTCAAGTGTAATGGACATATTAGACTAGTGGGCCAAAGCCCTTTAGTGAGTAAGGCCGAAAGAGTTAAGCTTGGGCTTAGAGGCTAACTCTATATAAGATTCGTAAGAGAATTGTATAAAGCATGAAAAAGCTTATTCAATAAATGGCTTCATAGAGATTAGTTGTTCTCAAATCAGCCATGGAGATTCTTTGGCTTCTCAAAGTGATTCCTTAATTGCTAAAATCTGATGATTCCTTCACAAGAACAAATCCCCTTGATTTACTCATATTTCAACTTATCCATCATTCTTAATTGAGTCCTCAATTTTAATGATCTTTGTCGGAGGGAAGACATCAATTAAAGCAGTATTCGATTGTAAAGAAGCCTTGAGCAATTTCATGCCCTATCATCAAACCAGATAAATTAGGAAGCAAAATAGTTATAATTTGTAATCATAATATTTTACCAAAAATAATAAACAACTTGCCGACAGTAAAAGAAGCATTTGGTAGTTGTAAGCAATACCTCATATCGACCACTTTCTCCTCGATATCCTTCACATCAAACTGGGAAAACAGAGTGACAAGAGAGGTGGTACACAAGGCCGGGCTTTAGCACCGGCCATGACTACTTTAGGTTCTAGTAAAAAGTATTTGTCTTTATTTGGTTGGATGTAATTAAGTCGCACTCAGATTTTCAATGCCCTACCATGCCGACTCCGTCTTTCAGAAGCCTGGTTACAACTCCGACCGGCAGAGTGAAAATGCTAAAGAGGAAATCGACAAATTCCTTGTCTGCTTCAGCGAAGAGCAAACGTTAGCTCTTTTTATCTATCAAAAGCTTCAGCCTTACCTTTGCGGCCGCCATCTTAATTAGGTGTATATGTCAATGCAAGAGCACTCTGTTGGACTTGCCTTTCATAGTCTTTTGGCGCTATTGGAAGGGACTTCTTTTGCTACCCCTCTGCAATTCCAGTCACGATTCATGAACCTTCGGGAATCGGAACAGTCAACTAAACATTGAGGTGCAATGGACGGTTGATTTTCTCAATGGAAAAATCCTTTCAGTTTTGGCTTCAAATTAGTGATAGATTTATGATTAGTATTAACGACTACTTGAAGCAATTCCAAAGCCAATTGGAGTTTGTGACTTGGAACAGTCGCATAAACGTTTCTTCACTTCTTAGAACATTTCCAATGGAAGAGCTAAACTCCTTAAATTTGTAAAATACCCCTACATTGGAGAAGCAAAAAAAAAAAAAAAAAAAAAAAAGGTAGACTAGATATTTTATCAAATGAGCTAAAAAAAAAGCTACATATAACGGCACTATTCAAAGAGTTATTTTCCTAAATTTTCTTCCCACATCTTTTTTTCTTCCACTATCTCTTCCAAAATTGTCTTCCCACGTTTTTTTTCTATTGTTTCTCACATATTTTCTCTTTTTTTCAACAGTTTCTCCTACTATTTCTCCCAATTGGCATTAACCCATTCTTGAGAAGGGGCTGTCCAACACGTTGGTCATGTTGTCCAACACGTTGCTAAATATTATATAAGGGTGAGGTTGATCTGAGGCCAATCAAATTTTACTAAGTTAACAACTCACTTGAGATTGTCATTCATACTTCAAATTATCTTTCACGTAACCTTCCACACTAGTAGAGGATGTTAAATCATCATTTGTCTTAAAAGTTTAAACTGATAAGAAAATGTATATCATTTAATTAATAGTTTAACAATTTTTGTCACGTGTAGGCTCAAACTTCCTTTTAATAGGTGAGGCCGAACACATGAAATATTTTAATTAAATGATGGTGAATTGATGAAGTTTGGGTTCTAACTCTGATTCCATGCATGTTAAATCACTATTTATTATAAAAATCTAAGTTAATAACAATTTTTTAACGACCGATAAGCTTATCAGTATAAAAATTTTAACTGATTACCGACCTATAATTATCTGTGACAGTTAATATCGGTTCGATTAACTTTGGTAATTGGTAATTGGTTAATTTGCCTTAAAAGCTTCTGGCTAATTACCTTTGTTGATGCCATGATAGGTGGTATGTCTGGTATGTCAATGATTATAAATCTTCCGAGATACAAACTCCAGTAATTGCCCTCCATTGGCTTGGCTGCTACCCTTTTTTATTGTCTTTGGGCTATATGGAATTCTTTTGATAGAGAGAGACGCTGCTTTCGGAAAAAGTCTTCAAAGGAGAGAGACGAATAGTAGAGAGATGTTGTGGCTCTTAATTCGTAACATGATAGAAATTTTCTCCAAACTAGTCTGAAATAAATATTCTCTAACCCATGTAAATTAGTATTAAGTAGCTATAAACATTTAAAATATACATTAAATTCTTAACCTCATTAATAACAGTTTACAAACTTAGATTAAATTTAATGTCTTTTAACATTTATAGACACTTGGCACTATTTTACATGGGTTAGAAGATATAATTTCTTCTAGATTGGTTTGGAGAAAATTTATATCCTTCGTAACAAGCATGCATGGAGTTTGAAGGCAATGCTTTATATTTTTGCAATTACATTATAATAATAAAATAAAATAAAAAAAACTAGTTAACATAAGTTTGCTTAGGAAGTTAATTAAGAAAACAAAATAAGAAAAAAGTTAATTGACAAGCATAATTCTACTTCCAAATTAGCAATCTCTCACGAATCGAAAAAGAACAATAAAATGCAATATCGCCTACACATGGGAGTAATGTTGGTCACCCACAAATATTAAGCCTTGCTTGCAAGGTTACCCTGCAGAATCATACAGGATTCGGCATTCCTCATGTTGATTCAACTTTCACAACACTCTCGGCCTTGGGGAAGGCATCAGTCAGAACAGTTTTCAATTGCAGACATACCTCTAGCAATTTAACACCCTATAAACAAAAGGAGTAGTACAGTTAATACATGTAATTATAAGATTGAGTTGCGGTTCCATAATCCACTATTTTTTGAGACACCAAGTACAGAAAATAAAGCATATGCAAGCACCGAATCATCACCAAGTACTGCACCTCTCATTCAAACATCTACAGCGGAATAGATCAATTATTATGAAGGCAGAGCCTGTCCATTCCTCACTTGTGTTCTTAAATGTTAGCCAGTCAATAATAATATAACAACTTAAAATTGCCCAACCCACTAAAATTATTAAACAAAAATCCATGAACATTGATTCTGATTGAGCTGGTGGACAAGGCGTGCACCTCCAGATCATCCAACCTTCCCTGATTTCAAGTTTTTTGTGTTCATTTAGTTGCAGTCATGTCACCTTCTGTTAATTATAAACTGATATTGCTGATGAAGATAATTAGTACGGATGACCTCTCATAGAACTCATAAGAAGGTTAACAGGCAAGCCAATAGAGGGCACTTAGTGCATGGACTCAATACCTTCCTAGATTTACAATCATCGACACAAAAAAGAGCCACGGTTAGTTTTTGCTGAAGCATATAAGGAATTTGTTGATTTCTTATTCAGCATTTTGTATCTGCCCTTTGGAGTATATTATCCTGTAAATAAATTAAAGATTAAAAACGAAAAGCAACTTCACAACAAGCAATTCATTAATTTACTCATTCTGATACAGAAATTGAATCAAATTCCAACTTAACACTCGCTCTTAATTGTGCTTTCAGTTCAAATAAACTCTACCAGAAAAAGATACTAGTTAAAGATGTAGGTTAGGCAGCTGGTCAATTCCTGACAAGTTGGTGGATCGAATCAAAGATGAACCGGAAGGAAGACATCAGTCAAAACAGTCTTTGATTGTATAGAAGCTTGAAGCAATTTCACACCCTACCATCAAACTAGATAAAAAAACAAAATTATAATAATAGCAATGATACTAATGTCGCTGCCATTATCGAATAACCTTGAATTAACGGCTTTGTTAAGATTTCAAAGTTTACCGAATATGATAAACAAACTGACAGCAAAAGAAGTATATATTAGGTAGTTGAATTAAACAAAAAGCAGGGGATGAGGCATGAGTGGCATACTTCGTCCATGCCAACATCGACAACTTTCACCCCAATATCCCCTATTATTTGACATTAACTGGGTAAGAAGAGTAACAAGATCGAGAGCAGGTAGACAAGATCTCACCACAAAAAACCTAATAATTACTAACGCCCATTTACTAACGTTTTAAGCACTTTGACACGTTAGTAATGGGCCTAACGTGCCGTTGCTAACGTTTTTCACACGTTAGTAAAGTGTCCGTTAGAAATGGTAATTTCCTAATGTGTTAAACATATGTCACGTTACCATTTGCTAACTTGTTACTATTCACATGTTAGTAAATGGAAAAATTAAAAAAATAATAATAATAATACAAAAGCTAACGTGGGAAAATGTCACACGTTACCCCATTTTCCCACGTTAGGTTTTGTTTTTTTTTTGTTTTTTTAATACTTTTCCATTTACTAACGTGGTAATTACACACACGTTAGGTTTTGTTCCGTTTTTTTTTTTTTTTTTCCATTTACTAACGTGTCAATTTTTGACACGTTAGTAATGGGAAAAATAATTAATTAAAAAAAAAAAAGGAAAATTCATTGGTGCATGGCTTGCTACTACTTGGCTGGGCTAGTGCTTCATTCTGCAAAAAAAGAAATGGAAAGGGCATGCCCAATAAGCTCCAAGCATGTGGTAAGCTACAAATGAATTTGACAATTGCTGCTATTTTTTGGTAATAAGAAACAATATCAACCAAAAAGAAAATGAAAGGGTAACTCAAAGCCTGAAATGACAAATTGCTCTTAACAAGATAGTGATCAAATAAATGTTTTCAAGTACATTATAAACACGTCATTGTGACACCAATCAAGTTCATTAGAGCTTAAGATATTATTTGCAAATCATCTATAATTTCCGAGTAATAGCATGTCAACAAAACCAACTCAAATCAGGGGTTCACACTTCACAGCAACATGCTCTCTAATAAATTCAACCTTTATGGGGAAAATTCAAGCCTAAGTTGTCTTTTAAGTGGCAATATCTTGGCATGCCTAGGATATAAAGACCAAATAATTTTGGAAAATAAACAAAGTTCACATCGCTATGCCTACTTCCCTTTGTTCTTTTATTGGACGATAATATACAAAGGGTCGCAATGCAACCTTATGATTCATGTAACCATAGAGAAGGAAGGAGGAGGTTGCACATTTAAGCCTCATCCTTTCGGTTCTTTTAATGCTTTACTTGTGTATCAAAGAAAAAGAAAATGATGCAGGCACATTGTACCACTATATGGCTGTACAAACATGATTATCACTATTGTTTTGACTATAAAACTTCTGGAATAAGCATGACGCCTACAATTAAGTGAAACAACAATTTTCTTTAGGAATGGAGTTATATCCTCAACAACGGGAAATGTACTTCAACCGGTTCGCATATAAAAGTATGACCAGGTAGTAATACCATCTAAGGAAGCATTTATATCTGAGAAAAAAGATAAGAATGACATACATGTACTTGCAACTGGAGTGATTTCAAGTACTCAATTGCCTCATCTAACATTGAAGCTTTGTCTGACTGAAATTTAGAAAAAACAAATAATACACAAGTCAATACCATACACAAACAATCATCATAGAGGTATACTTAATTAGTACATCCAGGACAAACTCTTGAAACATCCATCATAGATGCCACACCTACACAGGCTGAATTTCCTAAAGCATATAATTAGTAATGAAGCAAGCTAGAAAATGATTGCATAAATTTGTAATGTAATGTAGAGGACCTATCAAATTAACTTACGAAATATGCAACAACATGTTATCACAAGCAATTCCACGCACAAAGGCAGGTTGGAAGCAAAATCTAGGAAATCATGAAATTAATCACAATGTCATTCCAATGAAATCATGAAATAAACATGGGGACCAGAATCAGAATATTATACAAGTCTACCTCAAACACACATGAAGAGGTATACTTGATTCATAGGAATCCCCCAGCCATTTAATACAAAGGATAAAATCCAATGAGGAAAAGGCAAAAATGCTAGTGAGAGAACAACAAAGCTGAGTTTCAGCAGTTGTTAAAAGAAACAGCAGCAGAAAATATGCTCATTATCAAAAGGGAGGACAGAGGTACATATTACTTTAGCACTAGTGTCCATTCAATTATCTGAAATATTAAGGGGGAAAAAAACCATATAAAGAAGCACGTTTTTCACCATCCAGAAAACAAAGAATTGAATACCTGGCCCTAACATTTTTCTCATATGGTACCCATAAATTTATTGTCATTTTTAGTAATTAACTTATCGGAAGAATAAATATGGAGGATTCGAGAAGACGATGAACTACTAAAGTTTCCCTCTCACATAGCAGCTTCATACTTTGCCAAATTATCATAAACTCTTCTTATATATTCTACCTATTCTTCAGATCCTTTCCCAAACTCCACCAGTGCAAAGGTTTATGCGAAGGACATTCATTAAACAAGGACCAAGCTTATATCCAATACCAATCACATAACCCAACCAAAAACTTCATTTCGTACTGAAAAAATAAACATGTACCAAAAAATCTATTATAATGTTAACTAGAAAGGTAGAAACAGAATATGAAACAAAATTTGGAATCTATTTTACTTCAATATTAAAAAAAATAAACTAAGTTAACAGGTCGAATAGTATTTGCCTAATCTAACTGGAAATTTTTCCTATTCCAATCATTTCTTTACAATCTAAAACTGAATACGAAAGAAAGCAAGATCATCAAGCTCATGGAAATGTTTTGCAGTTGCAGAAATTTTACTTACATGTGTAGCATGGAATTGTAGCCGGAAAATGACTTTTACTTTTGTCTTCTCAAGCTTCCACTTTGCAATCCTTGACATCACTAGAAACTTATATTATGGTTGGCCGCATAACATCAGGGTTGCTTTCAAATCAGACAAAAGCCACAGGTTGTGAGTAGCAATAGAATTGAATTTTTCAACAAAAAAATATATTTATGCTTATGACAAATTTCTAAGTAGTGTGTTAGAAAAGTCACCCACTTCAACATGGTCTCCCATTCCCTGAAACTGAAAGAGACATTTTGCACCAGTGCCATAGCAATTTATAGAGGTACAACATGATCCTGTTTAACTAGATAAGACTAAAATATATTTAGTCTACAAAGAACTCATTACAACAAGTTTCAAGAAGAATGAAGCACAAAGCAATCTCTAAGAAAGCACAAAGGGTTCCTACAATTGGATGCCTTTAGGTTGCATTATTAATGTTGTTATGGACCAATGAGGCTCAATCTTTCCCAAAAGCAGTAAAGGCAGTGTTCCCCTCATATTATGAACAGGAAACAAGGGAAGCACTAAAGGGCCCAAACAATCAACCAATCAAACACTTGGACGGCATAGTGGAAGTATTCTTTTTTTTTTCCTTTTTCCTGTTGGGCAATCAAACATAACGAATTGAAGTATTCCAAACACTATGAGATCCAAATACTTTCATACTCAAAAACAAAACCAGCATCAAGAATTAAAAAAAAACAAAAACAAAAACAAAAAACCAAACAATTGAACCCAAAACCAGCTTGTATTCATATAATGTGTGTATAGAAACTTAAATCCGAGAGAGTTAAAAAATAACCTGCAACCCATCACAACCATCTAAGAAACTAATCAAATCCTACTTAAATCCAAACACATTATAACGAGACTGACCCATAAACAAGGTCTACCCAGAACACAAAACCAGAGAAAGCAATAAAAACCAGAAAATAACGACAATGAAACTATCAGTACCTGTTTGAGATGAATCTCGACAGCCGGAGAGATCTGGCCAAGATTCTTGAGAGAATCGTAGCTCCAGCGATTTCGCGAAGACGATTGGGAACTGAAGAAAGAGGAGAACGCGTCCATTGCTTTGGAGCAAACGGACGTCCGGAGAGAGAGTGACAGGCCGAGCGACGGAGGAGAGAGAAAATGACAGAGAGACCAGTGAGAGGGTGAACGGCCGGCAACGGGAGGAGAAGAAAAAAAAAGAGAGGGAGAGGAAGAGCTTCTGCGCGGGATGAGAGAAAAAAAGAGGGGGAAGAGAAAAAAACGACGGGATTAGCAAATTAATTTTAATTTCTTTATATTTTCTTAAAAATTTTAAATTACTAACGTGTTTAAATTACTACCACGTTTCTGTCAAAAAAAAAAAATTACTACCACGTTAGTACTTCCTAACGTGGCATGTAGCCACACGTTAGGAAAATACTAACGTGGCTTGAGCAAACATTTGTCGAATTTTTTTTTTTTATTTTTTTATTTTCTCTTTCTAAAAATAAAACCCTATATGACATAATTAATTATCTAACCGTATTTAATTAATCTAACCTAATTAATTATGTATCTAACCTAATTAATTAATATAACCTAATTAATTAACTAACCTAATTAAGTAATATAACCTATTAAATTAACTAACCTAATTAAATATCTGACCTAATTAATTAATATAACATAATTAATTAACTAACTTAGTTAATTATCTAACCTAATTAATTCACTGACCTAATTAAATATCTAATCTAATTAATTAAAATAACCTAATTAAATAATAATATAAATAGTATCTCATATAAAAATAAATAAATTTTAAATCAAACACATTTCCTAACGTGGCATGCCTACCACGTTAGTATTTCCTAACGTGCCATGCAGCCACACGTTAGGAAATGAATCTCTAATTTTTTTATTTTTAAAAAAATCCCCCATTACTAACGTGTCATGTAATAACACGTTAGGAAATGAACCCCATTACTAACGTGTCATCTAATGACACGTTAGGAAATGAATCTCTAATTTTTTTTTTTTAAAAAAAAATCCCCCATTACTAACGTGTCATGTAATAACACGTTAGGAAATGAACCCCATTACTAACGTGTCATCTAATGACACGTTAGGAAATGAATCTCTAATTTTTTTATTTTTTTTAAAAATCCCCCATTACTAATGTGTCATGTAACAACACGTTAGGAAATGAACCCCATTACTAACATGTCATCTAATGACACGTTAGGAAATGAATCTCTAATTTTTATTTTTTTTTAAAAAAAAATCCTCCATTACTAACGTGTCATGTAATAACACGTTAGGAAATGAACCACATTACTAACGTGTCATCTAATGACACATTAGGAAATAAATCTCTAATTTTTTTATTTTTTAAAAAAATCCCTCATTACTAATGTGTCATGTAACAACACGTTAGGAAATGAACCCCATTACTAACGTGTCATTAGATGACACGTTAGGAAATGAATCTCTAATTTTTTTTTTTTAAAAAAAAAATCCCTCATTACTAACATGTCATGTAATAACACGTTAGGAAATGAACTCCATTACTAACGTGTCATCTAATAACACGTTAGGAAATGAATCTCTCATTTTTTTATTTTTTTAAAAAATCCCCCATTACTAACGTGTCATGTAATAACACGTTAGGAAATAAACCCCATTACTAACGTGTCATCTAATGACACGTTAGGAAATGAATCTCTAATTTTTTTATTTTTTTAAAAAATCCCCCGTTCCTACATGACACGTTAGGAAATGAACCCCATTACTAACGTGTCATTAGATGACACGTTAGGAAATGAATCTCTAATTTTTTTTTTTTAAAAAAAAATCCCCCATTACTAACGTGTCATGTAACCACACGTTAGGAAATGAACCACATTACTAACGTGTCATCTAATGACACGTTAGGAAATGAATCTCTAATTTTTTTTTTTTTTAAAAAAAATCCCCTATTACTAACGTGTCATGTAACAACACGTTAGGAAATGAACCCTACTACTAACGTGTCATATAATGACATGTTAGGAAATGAATCTCTAATTTTTTTATTTTAAAAAAAAATCCCCCATTACTAACGTGTCATGTAATAACACATTAGGAAATGAACCCCATTACTAACGTGTCATCTAATGACACGTTAGGAAATGGTAACGTGCCATTTTGACACGTTACTAAATTTATTTACTAACGTGTTATTTTTAGGCACGTTAGGAATTGGTGACGTGGCAAAAAAATGTGAACAGTATACACGTTAGTAAATGACGCTTTTTTTGTAGTGTCTTCACCTTTAAATCATCCATCAATTGGCTGTGCGTGGACCACGCCTTATGAAGCAGTGGTCACAAGTTTGAATCCCCTCCCACTTCCCTTGTGTGGACGTGTAAAAAAAAGAAAAAAAAGCCCCTTTCACGTAACCTTCCTCAGTAGAGTAAGCATTGATTATGCTTGGTGGGTCTATGAATGTTACGACCCCGTCCATCTTATGTTTGCACAGAGGACAAATTGTGCTAGCGTCATCAACCACATAACTGATACAGTTGATGTTATTCATTCCGTTCAAACACCTATAAAAGCAACGGGATGTTGATCCAACGTTTGGCAACAGGAGAGGGAGTATATATAGCACCGCGCTCTACTTCGGGCTCTAACAAGAAGCGTTTGTTTTTGTCCTGGATGTAATTGACACTCAGATTTTCAAAGCTCTGGTAGAGGCTTTGCCAGCTGCCTACCATGCCACCTCCGTCTTCATGACTGCTTTGATGGACAGAGTGAAAATGATTAACAGGAAATCAACAAATTCTTTGTCTGCTTCAACATAGAGCACCCGTTGTTGGCTCCTCTTATCTATGAAAAGCTTCAGGGTTACCTTTTTTGCTGCCATGTTAGGTGTGTCAATAATTGTAAATCTTGGAAGGGATTCAGTCCACTAGTTGCCCTCTATTGGTTTACCTGTTACCCTTTTTATAGTCTTAAGGCTATATGGAATTCACTCTTGGAATTGAAGTGCATTCTTTTATTGCCCTTCGCATTTGCAGTAACGATTCATGGACCTTTGGAACTTGGAACAGCCAAATAAACTTTCTCCGCTGCAAGGGACTGTTGATTTTCTCAATGTAAAATCCATTCAATTTTGGCCACAAATTAATGAGAGATATATGAGTAGTACTAGTACTTGAAGCAATTTAAAACCCAATTGGAGTTTGTGTCATGGAACAGTCAAAATAAACATTTTGCTGCAAGAGACTTGATTTTCTCAATTGGAAATCCTTTCAACTTTGGCCACAAATTCGTAAGTGATTTTATGAGTAGTAATAACTACTTCAAGGCTTCAAGCCAGTTCGAGTTTAGGCAAGTACGGACCATAAAAGATATTTTATTTCAACCCACCCCGTTTCAGCTACAAATACTTTTTTGAGAGGTTTTTTTTTTTTTTTTTTTTTTTTTTTTTTTTGTCATGGGTAACACAATGTTTTCAGTTGAGTAAAACAATTCTTGCTTCTCATTTACATAAACGAGTTTATAACTCGCACATTGCGCGGAGTTTTTCATTATAATTTAATTTTAAAATTTAAACATATCATTTTTTATTATAAGTTAAAAAGACATATAAAAATATATTTCACCTATTTAAATAAAAAAAATTAAATCTTTGTTCCTATAAGTATATATGATTTAAAATAAATAGTATAAAAAAATTAGCAAGAATAATACATGGATTATAATATAATTAACGCAACTAATAACATATGAATTATATTAAAATATAATTAATGTAATTAATGACGCTGATTAATGACCGATTTTTAAAGAAAAAACGGGTTATATATATATGACATCATTTTTTTTTTGACAATCTTAAATGTGTCCTCAAGAGGTAACTCATTCGGCTAGGACCATGTCTAATGAAGTAGAGGTCACTAATTCAAATCCCCTCTCTCTTATGTGGACATGTCAAACAAAAAAAAAAAAAATATCATAAATGTATTATTACATAATAATTTGATTTATATTATTTATTTCCTTCTTCGATTTGAACATTAATAAAATTTTATTTATTGAATAATTTAAATATGAAAAACTCTTGAAATATAATTAATGCAATTAGTGACGCTGATTAATTTAATTTAAATTATAATTTAATTTTAAAATTTAAACACATCATTTTTCATTATAAGTTAAAAAGACGCATACAAATATATCTCACCTATTAAATAAAAAAATTAAAGCTTTGTTCCTATAAGTATATATGATTTAAAATAAATAGTATAAAAAATGAATTAGCAAGAAGAATACAGGGATTATAATGTAATTAATGCAATTAATGACATATGGAGTATACTGAAATATAATTAACGTAATTAATAATATCATATAGATATAATTAACTCAATTAATGACCAATTTTTTAAGAAAAAACCGGTTATATATAATCGCATTATTACATAATAATTTGATTTATATTATTGTTTCCTTATTTGATTTGAACATTAATAATACTTAATTTATTGAATAATTTAAATATGAAAAACTCTTGAAATATAATTAACGCAATTAATAACACTAATTAATGATCGGGGTTTTATGAAAAAGCCGGTAAAAAATTATGCCTTAAAAAACCGATTTAGCCTTTAAAAAAATGGGTTCACACCATATGTCACAATATTAAGACACTTCTAAGAGTGATTTGGCTTATATATATATATATATGATTAGTTTTTGCCACTCTCCTCATGCATGCAATTGTGACGGAGCCCTTATATATGGAGCCTAATTATCCAAGCAAGTCATTGGCAGCTAGAACACCATCCCAGACAGATGGACCCACGAGGGCTCATTCACTCGGATACAAATTCTTTTCAAATTGGTTTAAAGGAAATTTACTTCAACATATTCTAAGAAAGACAAGTGTCATTCAATATCTATGGATTTCTCAAAAAATTTAATGTTTGAGTTCTTCAAATACAAATTAATTTTGAAGAGAAAAATTCACTTTTTAAAATTTGAAGAGTCACTTTTAAAATGAATTAAATATCAAACTCTCTATAACTTTCTCTTCATTAGTTAGATATTATTATTTTCTTATTTTTTGAGAAAAGATAGGAACTTTATTCATATAAGAACAAAATAACAAGAGCCAAAACTCTACAAAGACAGAGCCTTACACTCTGAAACCACAATTTGAGAAATACAAGGAGGTTAATCCTCCATCCATATTTTATCGATGTCGCTTCGAAGTGCTTTTGCTAGTCCATGCGCAGCGCCGTTAGCACCACGTTTAGTATGACCAACCTTCCTCAATCTCCTACTCCCCAGCACCACCCGGATATCATCAACAATCTGCCCAAAGCTGTGCCATGTGGAAGTTCTAGAAGCAAAGGCCTTTACAACTGTGAGAGCGTCCCCCTCTTAAGAAAATATCTTGTACCCCAATGTCTCTACACAGTTCCACTGCTTGGAGTGCTGCTGTAGCTTCTGCCGTTTGAGGATCAAACTTAGCGAAAATCGTTCTACTGAACGCCGATATCACCAGACCCCTTTTATCTCGTATGATCACGCTTACACCTGTTTTGTTTTGATCCCCCGAGGTTGCAGCATCCCAATTTGCTTTATGACAACCAATTGGGGGAGGACGCCATTTCACAACATCCACTTCCCTTGACGAAATTTTAGGCTCCGCGTTCCTCTCATGGGCTAAATTGAACAAGGTATAAAGCTCCCTTGCGGACTTCACGATCGAGATTGGGTGGGAAAATGACCCTCCGTGAATGACTTCATTTCTCCTCTTCCAAATTCCTTTTGAAATAACTGCAAAAATGCCTAGGTCCTCATCGCTTAGTTTCCCCGACAACTCCTCTACCAACCACACAAATTTGCACTCCTGATTCGACATTTTTTTGCAGACTACGGCCACAGCAGCCCCACACATCTTGAGCAGCAATACACCCCCATATGATGTGGTTCACTATCTCCCGTCCCTGACCACAGATGCTACACAGATCATCAGAGACAACTCCCTTCTTCTTCAGATTGTCTTTTGTTAGGAGTATATTGTTACATGCCCTCCATAGAAAAACTTTGGTCGCGTTTGGAACCTTCAACCCCCATAACTTCTTCCAAAGACTCAAATTTCGTGACCCAGATGAGCCTCCCCCTTTCAGTTGTTCCTGCCGCTCAACTTCAAAGTGGTATGTACTTCGGACTGTAAACTCCCCCGGGCATGAGAACTGCCAAATCCTTCTATCCGGCTGATTATACTTATTCAACAGGAATACTGCATATTATATCAGCTTCATCCTCCAAAAAGATGTTGTGGATTAGACCTCTCTTCCATTCCGGAGGATTACTTGTGATGAGCTCTTCTACATGGGCCGAAGGAGGGAGAGTATTACAAGGAGATAACACAGAGAAAGTAGTGGGTCTGGGGATCCACCTGTCCGCCCATATAGCCACCGATTTGCCATCCCCAATTCTCCATATCATACCTGCCTCTAACAGCTCCCTGCCAGCCAACATGCTTCGCCAAGCAAATGATGGCTTGCTCCCCAAATTTGCCTTCATAAAATAACCTCTTGAAAAATACTTTCCTTTGACAATAATTGCCGCCAAACTGTCCGGATTTTGGACAAGCCTCCAGCATTGCTTTGCTAAGAATGCTTTATTAAAACAAATTAAATCTCGGAATCCCATCCCACCTTGTGATTTAGCTTTTTCTCATTTTCGTCCAACTCATCCAATATATCCTTCTCTCATTTTCTTTTTGGCCCCACCAAAAATTTTGCATCAATTTATTAATTTCCTTACACAAATCTTTGGGGAGGAGGAAAAGACTCATGCTATACGTTGGTATAGCTTGCACCACCACTTTTAGGAGAATTTCCTTCCCCGCTTGCAATAATAATTTAGTCTTCCAATCCGTCAATCTCCTCCTCACCCTTTCCTTAAGACCTTGGAATTCCCTAATCCGGGATCTCCCTACAAGAGCCGGTAGACCCAAGTATGTGTCAAGCCGATGAGAGGCAGGAACACCAACAAGATTTAACATCCGATCCCTCACCTCTTGGGCAGTGTTTCGGCTAAAAAATATCGTCTTATCTTTATTCAACCGTTGACCCGATGCTTGTTCATAACAATCCAAGATCTCCGTTAACCTACCCCACTCTTGATCCATAGCCTTACAAAAAAGAAAGCTATCATCTGCAAAGAACAAATGATTTAACCAAATGTCCTTTGGGGATGTGGGCACCCCTTTTAAAAAACCACTTGCTTGAGCCCGCTGCAAATGAACACTTAATACCTCCGCAGAAAGGATAAATAAGTAAGGGGAAAGAGGGTCCCCCTGCCTTATACACCTTGTAGGTTTGAAACTCCTGACCGGTTCTCCATTTAAAAGAATTGAGAAAGACACCGAGGAGACACAAGACATGATCCACCCTATCCATCTTTCATCAAACCCCATCTTCCTCATCACCGTCTCCAAAAATGCCCATTCCACACGGTCGTAGGCTTTGCTCATGTCAAGCTTTAATGCCATGAACCCCACTTTTCCATACATATGTGAATGCATGGAATGGAAAGTTTCATAGGCCGCTAAAACGTTGTCCTAAATCAGCCTCCTTAGGATAAAAGCGGATTGGTTGCTAGAGATAATTTGGGGAAGAATGCCCTTCAACCTGTTAGCCATAACTTTTGACAGAATTTTGTAAATCACGTTACATAAACTAATAGGGCAGAAATCCGACACCTTACAAGGATTTTGCGTTTTTGGCACAAGTGTAATAAAAGTACTATTGATTGAGGGATCAATATAGGCAGTAAGGAAAAAAAAATTAATCACCAAAAACACCTCATGTCCCACCTCCACCCAATTGTCTTGGAAAAAGCCTGCCGGAAAACCATCCGGTCCTGGAGCCTTGAGAGGCGCCATTTGGGATAATGCTTGTGTTACTTCTTCCATGGTCACGTCCTTCATTAGATCATTGTTCATAGCTTTGGACACCACACCCGACAACACTGCAGTACACTCCTCAGCCTCCGTAAGGTTCGACGTGGTGAGCACTTATTGGAAAAAATTTAGAAAAATTTTCTCCACTGCATCTGGATTAGTAATCATATTTCCCCTATCATCAGAGATGAACAAGATCTTATTGGTACTCTGTCTTTGAGAAGCACAAGCGTGGAAATACTTCGAATTCTTATCTCCCAGTTCAAGCCACGTCTCCTTGGCCTTTTGGCGCCATTTAAGGTCCTCCGCTTCCATACATTCATGCAGCTCTTCTCTAATTTCCCAGATTTATGTCAGATTTGGGTCCCCCTCCATTTCCTGTAGCCACTTAAGTTGGTTTGTCAGAGAAGCAATGGTCAACTCCGAAGATTCCACATTCGACTTTTTCCACTTGATCAATGCTTGTTTGCTTTCTTCCAACTTTCTTGACAGCTGCATCCATCCCTCCTCCTGCCGGTTCTTAGCCCTCCACACCTGCCTTATAGTTGCTTAACATCCATTATTTTTCCTCCACGTTGCCTCATATCTGAAAGGGCATCTCCTTAGGCGAGAGCTACCTCTACAACTTTGAAAATGCAACAGCAACAGTGCATGGTCCGAACTCCTCGAGGCCAGAACCTCCACTTTCTTGATGGGGAAAAGCTCCAACCAACCATAATTGGCCACAACCCGGTCCAACCTCTCCTTAATAAAGTGTACACCGTCTTGCATGTTCCACCAAGTGAATTTGGGCCCTACAAAACCCAGGTCTTTCAAGTGACACTTCTCCAATCTGAATTCCGCCATTTGACTAATTGGTTTACATCTAGCTCCAACTTTTTCAGATTCATGAGTGATCTCGTTAAAATCACCCATGCACAGCCACGACTCCGAATGGAAAGACTCAAGATGACGCAAGAGACTCCATGATTCCTTTCTTTTGTGAGCAATAGGGTGTCCATAAAATCCTGTGAACTTCCATGGGGGGCTATTAGCTTCCGTCCTCACTATAGCGTTAATGTGAAAACGACTATAGTTTTGGATTTCCACTGATTGCTCCCCCCTCCACATTAGAGCCAATCTTCCACTCCGCCCTACACAATCAACCACAAACACACTCCCAAACCCCGCTCTCACCTTTATAGACTCCAAACGATGCGCTTGTAGTTTAGTTTCCTTGAGGAAAACTAAACTGGGTCTCTTTTCTTTCACCAACCGGCAAAGGTTCCGAACAGCCTGGGGGTTTCCAAGCCCCTGACAGTTCCAACTTAAAACAATCATTGGCCCTAGCGGGGCTGTGAAACAGCCACTGCCTCATTTTTTTTGGGAGTAAGTTTACAAACCAATACCCAAAATACACGGACACTCACAAAAATAGAGAGAACAAAGGTTGAAAGAACAAAGGACAAGATGAAATTAAAAGACTTTAATATATTGAAGAGAAAGTATCAAGCTTCCACTTGGTTCTTGCTTCCTATCATCTAACTTACATGCATATCCTTAAATAAGGATTTCTTCAATGTGAACACTAACATACAAAAGTCAAGAAAAAAACTACTAATTAATGTGCTAACAAAGATGCACTTAACTTGCTTTCTAAAGTCCAACAAAGTAACTAAAAATTAATTATCCTACACATATAGTACTCAAGTGTTTAATTAAAGCTAGAAAATCACAAAGTCTACTAAAGTGGCTCCACACGTCTTCTTCTTGACTTCATGCACAACTTGGCTTCATGCATCTAAATGCTAGAATTAATTGGAAGGGAACGTGTAAAACCTTCTTGCATGCCTTTTTTTTTTTTTACTTTGCATTTTTATTTATACTTCCAACATGCCCCCTCAAATCAAAATGCCTTTATGCCAAGCATTTCACGTAACATGATGAAAGGTGCAACTGGCAGTGGCTTAGTGAAGATATCAGCCACTTGTTCCTTAGTGTTACAATACTCAAGTTCAATTGTCTTCTGCTTCACATGATCCCTCAGAAAATGAAATCTGGTATCAATATGCTTGCTCCTTCCATGTTGCACTGGATTCTTTGAGAGCTTAATTGTTGACTTGTTGTCCACATGAATCACAATAGATTTTTCTTGTGGGTGATTCAGTGACTCCATAAGATTTCTTAACCATATGGCTTCACAAACAGCAGAAGAAATTGCTACATACTCAGCTTCACATTCTTGCTGCTTTGCGAACGAACGTGCTGACCTGCGCTCGAGCGCACCTCTGCTTCCTGCATCAGCATACCAGAAGACAGTATGTTCAGTTTTGATTTCTTTTTGTTTTGATCAATTGTTAGACTTAGTTTAATTGTTTTAATTGCCAATTTTGAGTATTTTGTTTGCTGAGTTTAGCTGTGTTTAGTTTTATATTTATTTTTAGTTGTTTAAATATTTTGCATGTGTTTTAGTTAATAACTTTGTTAGTTGAAATTTTTAGTTGTTTAAATTTTCTTGTTTTTGCTGCTGTTTAGATAATTTTTGTTAAGTTATTTCTCTGTTTTTATATTTGTTTCTGCTCTGTTTTTACTGCATCATTTGTGCTTTGATTTGTTTTACATGTTGCTTTTGGTAATTTCTAAGTAGTTTTTCATAGCTATTTTTTGCCATCTTGTTGTTTGTTGTTTTGTTCCTTTGTTTTTATTTTTCCTGCATTGTTTACTTTCCTAGCTTATTGCTCTTTGCTTTGTAGTTTAGTTAAATTTTTATTGGCTTATGCTTGGTCAGCGATCCGTGAACTTAGAGTTAACATCATTAGATCCCGATTTAGAAAGAACCCTTAGGAGAGCACGTCGAGCTCAAGTGGAGATGGGGGATAATCAGAGAAATCTGAGAGTGGAGGAGCATGAGGAGCATCAGGATGCAAGAGAAGGGAACGGGGAGCAGAGAAGAGCTTATGATGTGGATTTCACGACGTCACTTCGGGAATTGTTCGCACCTACTGCGGTCAGTTCCCATTCGTGCATTGTGTTACCACCGACTAATGCAACCCACTACGATCTTAAGCCACACGTAATCCAAATGTTACCCTCCTTTTACGGCTTAGATCACGAAAACCCTTACTCGCATATTAAAAAATTCAAAAACATCTGTGCGACCACCAAATTCCAGAATTTTTCTGAGGAATCTGTCCACCTCAGACTCTTTCCTTTCTCACTTCATGATAGAGCCACGGAGTGGTTGGATTCCAACGCACCTGGCTCCATCACATCCTGGGAAGAACTGTTGAAGCAGTTTTACAACAAGTTTTTCCCAATGTCCAGAGTAAACGAGGCAAGAAAGGGAATCAGTTCCTTTACTCAGGATGAGGATGAGAAGTTCTCCGAATGTTGGGCACGGTTCAAAGACCTGCTGATGAAATGTCCCCCTCATGGATATGAGAAATGGCGTCTAGTGCAATTCTTCTACCAAGGGCTGTCTCAGCCCAACCGTAGTATGATTGAGCTAATGAATGGGGGAGCATTTCTCAACTTAACGGGAGATTTAGCCTACAAGGCTCTGGAGAAAATTGCCGACAACTCCCAACACTGGGATTTCACAAGTTGTCGAGATAAATCAGCCCGAACCCCTAAGAAAGGGGGCATCCTGGAATCAAAAGGAGAAACAGAGTTGGCACAAAGGATGGATGCCATCGTTCAAAGATTGGATGCCCTGAGTGTAGGGAAGTCCGTAAATGCGGCAAACACCTTTCCTGTTGAGAGCTGTTCTATCTGTGCTAGTCCCATGCACCAAGCACAGAGTTGTCCATCGATGACAGTTTATACTGAGATGGAACAAGTGAACGCATTCAACAACTTCCAAAAGCCGTCAAGTGGGCCATATTCTGAGACGTACAATCCGGGGTGGAGGAACCACCCTAATTTCTCGTGGAAACAGAATCAACCCATCACAAATCCAGGAGGAGCTCCTCATGCTCAAAATCACTATCCTCCAGGATTTTCTGCTCCTTATCAAAACCATGGACGCTCGGCTCCGCCAGCGTCATCATCATCTTATCAAGCCCCCACCCAAGCTCCAGCCTCATCTACTCCGTCACTGGAAGAGACCATGAGAGAATTCATGAAAATGACTGGTCAATCAATCAGTGATGTGAGGCAATCCACCATGGTGAACACCCAGGCGATCGCTAAGTTAGAGATGCAGATGGGACAACTAGCGAATCACCTAGGTGAGAGGGATAAGGGAAAGCTCCCTAGCCAAGCTGTGAATAACCCGAAAGCATGCCACAGTGGAAATTCCTCCAATCAGGAGCATGTGCAGGCAATTGTCACTCTGAGGTCAGGGAAGAGAGTAGACAATAAGGTGGTGAACCCAGAAGAAGCTGAGGAAGAAGAGCAGAAAGAAGAAGAAAAAGAGAAGGAAGAAGAGGGTGACAACCAAAAGGAAGCAGATGCTGAGCCATCTATTGTCACCCAAGAGATAAAAGAACCTCCTAGGGCGCTTGTGCCAAAAGCACCATACCCTGAAAGATTACAAGCGCCCAAGAATGGAGGGAGATTAGAGGACATTCTGGAGGTGTTCAAGCAAGTCCAAATAAACATTCCTTTTTTGGACGCCATCCAGCAAATCCCTTCCTATGCCAAGTTCTTAAAGGACTTAGTCACAGTGAAGAGGAAGACGAATGTCCCTAAAAAGGCATTCATGACCGAGCAGGTCAGCGCTATCCTACAGTGCAAGTTACCCCTAAAGTATAAGGACCCTGGATGTCCTACAATCACTTGCATGATAGGAGTTAGCCAGATTGAGAGGGCACTGTTGGATTTAGGAGCAAGTGTAAACTTGTTGCCCTACTCAGTCTACTTGCAGTTAGGGCTAGGCGAGCTGAAGCCCACAACCATGACACTGCAACTTGCTGACCGGTCTGTGAAGGTTCCACGGGGAATAGTCGAGGACGTTCTGATTAAGGTGGATAAGTTTTACTTCCCCGTGGATTTCATTGTGTTGGACACGGAGCCAGTCCAGATGGTAGGGACTGAGATTCCTGTGATTCTAGGGCGACCGTTTTTAGCTACGGCCAACGCCCTAATAAATTGTAGGTCGGGGGTAATGAAGATTTCCTTTGGAAATATGACGGTGGAGCTAAATATTTTTCACATCAGGAAGCAACCACTTGATTATGACCAGATGAATCAAGTATGCTTGATTGAGGAGATAATGGAGGATGTTGTAGAAGAATCAAGCATTGAGGACCCCCTGGAAGCATGCCTTGCTCAATTTGGTGAAGACTTGGACATGGATAAACTTATGGAGCAGGCAGATGCACTTTTGAAGACAACTCCTTCGGAGAACATTGAAAAGAAGGAGACAGTAGTACCTGATTCCCAAAAGAAGGAACTTAAGCCTTTACCGGATAATCTTAAGTATAAGTTCCTAGGACCAGCTGAGTCGTTGCCCGTCATCATAGCTTCCGATTTGATAGATGCTCATGAGGAGAAATTGATAGGAGTTTTGAGAGAGCATAAGGAAGCTATAGGATGGACGATTGAGGACATCAAGGGAATCAGTCCCTCGTTGGTTATGCATAAGATACACTTGGAAGAAGATTCCAAACCATCGAGGGAACCACAAAGAAGACTCAACCCAGCAATGCAAGAGGTTGTGAGAGCTGAAGTGATCAAGTTATTGGATGCTGGGATCATCTATCCCATTTCTGATAGCAAATGGGTGAGCCCGATACATGTCGTGCCCAAGAAGGCTGGGTTAACGGTAGTAACGAATAAGGACAACGAACTGGTACCAACTCGTATTCAGTCGGGTTGGAGAGTTTGTATAGACTACCGGAAGTTGAACGCTGCCACCAGGAAAGATCATTTTCCTCTTCCATTCATTGACCAGATGGTGGAGCGTTTAGCTGGGCACGAGTACTACTGCTTCCTAGATGGTTATTCAGGATATAACCAGATTCCAGTGGACCCCGAAGACCAAGAGAAGACGACTTTTACTTGTCCGTTTGGGACATTCGCCTACCGTCGTATGCCGTTTGGGCTGTGTAATGCACCTGCTACTTTTCAGCGGTGCATGATCAGCATCTTTTCCGACATGGTAGAGCGGATTATGGAGATTTTCATGGATGACTTCTCCGTCTTTGGGTCCTCTTTTCAGGAGTGTCTTGACCGTCTCACTTTGGTGTTAGTGAGATGTAAAGAGAAAAACCTTGTGCTTAACTGGGAAAAATGCCATTTTATGGTTAAGCAAGGTATTGTACTGGGGCATGTCATATCTCAGAGAGGCATTGAGGTTGACAAGGCAAAGGTAGATTTGATATCTAACCTTCCACCCCCACGTACTGTGAAGGAAATTCGTTCCTTCCTGGGCCATGCAGGGTTCTATAGGCGATTCATCAAGGATTTCAGCAAGATCGCCAGACCCTTGTGTAAGTTGTTGGCCAAGGATACCCCGTTTGAATTTAATGAAGAATGTTTGGAAGCATTCGGGGCTCTGAAGGAGATTCTGACGTCCACACCAGTTATTAGACCACCCAGTTGGGGTGAACCTTTTGAGATCATGTGTGACGCATCAGATTATGCAGTTGGAGCTGTTTTGGGGCAGCGTATTGAGAAACTTCCCCATGTGATTTATTATGCGAGTAGGACTCTGAACGACGCGCAACTCAATTACTCCACCACAGAAAAGGAGTTGTTGGCCGTCGTTTTTGCGCTAGACAAGTTTAGGTCCTATCTGTTAGGATCTAAAATCATTATCTTTTCTGATCACGCGGCGTTGAAGTATCTTTTCTCCAAGAAAGATGCTAAATCCCGTTTGATTAGATGGATTCTGCTGTTGCAAGAGTTCGATTTAGAAATCCGGGATAAGAAAGGGACAGAGAATGTGGTGGCTGATCATTTGTCAAGGTTGACCATGGACTTCACCGAAGACACCACACCCATCTCTGAGACCTTTCCTGATGAGCAATTGATGCACATTGCTCACAATCCCACACCTTGGTTCGCTGACATAGTGAACTATCTTGTTACCGACCAAATGCCTTTGCATTGGGGGAAACAAGATAAAGTTAAATTTTTATCCAAGGTGAAAAATTTTCTGTGGGACGATCCTTATCTTTTCAAGTATTGTCCCGATCAGATCATTAGGAGATGTGTACCTGAAGTTGATCAAAATAATGTCATCTCCTTTTGTCATGATCACGCTTGTGGTGGCCATTTCAGTGCAAATAAGACCGCTGCAAAGATTTTGCAGTGTGGATTTTATTGGCCCACCTTGTTTTCAGACGCTCGTGCGTATTGCACATCCTGTGAGCGCTGTCAGAAACTCGGGAGTATTTCGAAGAGGAACATGATGCCCCTCAATCCCATATTGGTAGTTGAGATTTTTGATGTATGGGGCATCGATTTCATGGGACCTTTCCCAAACTCCTTTGGGTTTCTATACATTCTTGTTGCTGTGGACTATGTGTCCAAGTGGGTGGAGGCAGTAGCGTGCAAGACTAATGACCACAGAGTTGTGGTCAAATTTTTGAAGGACACGATTTTCGCTCGGTTTGGTACACCTAGAGCGATCATCAGTGATGGAGGCGCGCATTTCTGCAACCGGATTTTTGAGCAGCTGATGAAGAAGTATTTCATCACTCACAAGGTTGCCACCCCTTACCACCCACAGACGAGTGGGCAGGTTGAAGTGTCCAATCGGGAAATCAAACATATTTTGGAGAAGACTGTGAATCCTAGCAGAAAAGATTGGTCTTCCCGATTGAATGACGCTTTATGGGCGTATAGGACGGCATACAAGACACCGATTGGGATGTCACCCTATCGGTTGGTTTACGGGAAAGCTTGTCATCTTCCCGTTGAGTTGGAGCATAGAGCTTACTGGGCCATCAAGCAGCTAAACTTCAATTTTTTGAAGGCTGGCTCTCAAAGGAAGCTACAACTCACAGAATTAGAGGAGCTAAGGAATGATGCGTATGACAGTTCGTTGAAATACAAAGAACATATGAAGAAGGTTCATGACCAGAACATCTTGAGGAGATCTTTTGAACCAGGTCAGAAAGTCCTTCTGTACAATTCTCGGTTGCATCTTTTTCCTGGCAAGTTGAAATCACGATGGACGGGACCTTTCATTATTAGGACTGTATTTTCACATGGCGCCATCGAGATAGAGGATCCAACGAATGGTAACACATTTAAGGTGAATGGACAGAGGTTAAAACCATTCTTGGAATTGAGGAGTCCAGACGTTGAGGACACTCTTATGGAGGATCCGATTTATTCGGACTGATTGACATCACGAGTCTGGCTGAAGACGTTAAACTTAGCGCTTGTGGGAGGCACCCCTCATTATTTTTCCTTGTTGATTTTGTTTGTTTGTTTGTTTTGTTTTTCAGGTTGAGTGTTTGCCATCCAAGTTTGGGGGAGCTTCTCTTACGACTTACCTCACTTGCGACATCCCTCTGGTATTGTATTTCTGGGCACATTGGGGACATTGTGCCATTTTAGTGTGGGGGTAGGGTAGACACTATCTTTTTGTATTTCTGTTGTTTTTTCTATCTTTTTGCATATTTGTTGTTTTGTGTACAAATTTTTAAATTTTTTCTGTGTACATATTTGTTATTGATTGACATGACTTATCATATCTGTGGATTGCATATCATTGGTGTGTTTTAACTTTGATTAAACACCTCATATCTGTAGAAATCCCAGTTGTCAAGTCATATGTTGAATTAGAGAGACTTCACATGTTTACTCCATTTTATTCACATGCACACTGGCATAGGTTCTGTGGGGTATGAAATTTGATTTGAGAAGTGTTTGTCTTGAGATTTGTGGGTTATTGTGATGTGTGATGATAAACCTTGGCTTTTAAAAAAAAAAAAAAAAAAGAAAAAAAAAATCACAAGTTGAGTTTTTCATTGAGTAACCGGAACTCTTGCCTCATTAAGCAAAGAGTGTTCGCGTAAAAAGATGAGAATTCTTAAACAAGTGATTGTATGGCTAGTTAGACTTTGTAGCTCTTTTTGACTTGAGTAATTAAGCCCTTAGGGATGTTTCTACATCTAGTGCCCTAAAGCCGTCTGGCTTGGGAGCCACTGGCCCAACACTCGTTACATAGGTCATTTAGAAGCTTAAGGGAGTCAAGCATTGCACAGCCTACAAAAAAAAAATATATATATATAAAATATAAAAAAATTGCATTCTTTTCGATTCAAGCCTTGGTTCTTTTTAACACATTGCAGTCCTATAAGTTTCTGAGAAGCACGTCTTTTGAAAAATTGAAACCCCATGAGCATATGTTAGTTCACTTTGCACCTTTTTGGAGCATGTTTTGTCTCGATTTTTCAGCTGTGGTTTGATTGTTGTTTGGAGGCCTTGATGATGTGGTTTGTTTGTTCATAATTGTTAAAGTTGCTAATGATGTATGAACCATATGCATGTGTAAAAGGCCTTGTCTGTTAATAACATTGTGTCATATAATTGTTTGTGGGTGTCATTCCTGAAAAACCCTCACGAGACTTCACTCGTCCTCTAGGGAATTCCTAGAGGTTTAAAAGGCTTGTTGCATATGCTCAATGCAATCATCTCTCCCACGAAAATGGACCTATGTTTGTTTTGTTTTTCAATTTTTGTTTTGCTAAGGGACTAGCAAAATGTAAGTTTGGGGGTATTTGATCAGTGTCAAATTGTGTGCATTTGACCCCTTTAACTTATATTTGTTAGGCCTTTAGCTTTGTTAATATCTAATTATTTTTGGTGTTTTTAGTGTTTTGAGTTGTGCAGGTCTTTACAACAAAAGTTGACCACAAGAGAGCAAAAATACACTAAGTGAAGAATTGGATCCCTGCCAAGTGCGTTCGATGCACTTGATGCTTTCGAACGGACTCACGGTCGAACGCAGGAGGCACGGTCGAACGTAGTCCCCGTCAGCCCGCATCTCGCGCGGGTGCCCTAGAAGTCCATCGCTTCCAAGCTGCGTCGTTACGGTTTTCTACAGTCGAACGCACAGTGTGCGATCGAACGCACAACTCAGCATTACGTTCAAACGCACTGCATGCGTTCGAACGCACTCGTACGATTTGTTAGTCTATAAATAGGACCCTAGGTCCATTTGGTCGAACACACAGTTTTTAGGGCGATTTTTAGAGAGCATTTTGCTTCTGTTTGCCTTGCTCTGCCCCTTTTATTTGTAAGCTTTTATTTTCAAGTTAATTTTAATGCATTATTTCAATTCAATTTTGTTTTGTTGTTCAATGGGTGGCTAAAATATTCAACTTAGGTTGAAGATGAAGCATCACCCTTAGTTTATATTTCTTGTTTTTTTTACATTTTACGCTTTATTTTCTGTCATTTAATTCCGTACTCGTCATTTAATTTCTGTGACAAATAATTGAATGGTTGTGTGTTTTTGATACATTGATAGTCATCTTGTGATGTGTTCCAAGCCGGATGCACAACAAGTTATTGGTTGTGATTCAATATCCACTGTGATCCAAGGATACAATGGATAATTTTATCCATAATCAATACTCATTGTAGCTCCTTAACGGTAAACACATTATTCGGTTTGACTTGTGTCAATAACCACAATAGAGTGTGTTGAAGGGTTTAAAGTTTAAAACAGAAAATTGGTGTTTAATGTATTAAGCTTATTTTTAATGGGTAAGGTTAGTCTTTAACCTTAGTTATTTTATCCATACATTTACATTTTTAGAATAATTTAATTTCTGCACGTTTCATATTCGACATCATTTCTCACTGTGGGACTAGGTTAAGATATATTTAATTTAAGAGTCGTATTAGTTTTTAATTGCAAAACTCCGTTCTCTGTGGTTCGATCTCGGTACTTGCGCAACGCTATACGACCTAACGGTTCGTTCTATTGCGAGTACCTAAATTTGGTACGATCAATTCAGTGACTCCATAAGATTTCTTAACCATATGGCTTCACAAACAGCAGAAGAAATTGCTACATACTCAGCTTCACATGAAGATAAGGCTACAATTGCCTGCTTCTTTGATGTCCAAGAAAAAGCGGTTGAACCAAGATAGAACACATGACCAGTTGTACTTTTTCTCTCATCTTGGTCACCTCCCCAGTCACTATCTAAATAACCAACTAAATCTGCACTTTCACCATAAGTATAGAAAAGGCCAAAATTGAGAGTACCTTTAATATACCTTAGAATCCTCTTTGCAGTTAGCCAATGAGATTCTCTTGGTGTCTCCATATAACGACTTACTAGTCCAACACCATAGTGTATGTCAGGCCTTGTTATTGTCAAATATCTCAGGCTTCCGACAAGACTCTTGTACATGGTTGAATTGACAAGTTTTCCTTCTCCTTCTTTTGACAGCTTCAGTCCTGTTGCGATAGGATTGTTGACAACATTACAGCTATCCATCTTGAATTTTTCCAAGATTTCTCTCATGTATTTCTTTTTGAGAGATAAAGATTCCATCATTTTCTTGCTTCACTTCTATCCCAAGAAAATATGACATCAATCCTTTGTCAATCATTTCAAACTCTTTGAACATGGATTGCTTGAACTCTGCAAACATCTTTTCACTACTACCAGTGAATAGCAAATCATCCACATATAGACAAAGTATCAGAAATTCTCCTTTGTCGCCAGTCTTCATGTCGACAGAGTGCTCATATGGACATTTGATAAATCCATTTTGTTGAAGATAATCATCAATACGAGCATTCCAAGCTCGGGGTGCTTGCTTTAGGCCATACAAAGCCTTCTTCAAACGATACACCTTATTTTCTTCTTCTTGTGAAATAAAACCTTTTGGTTGTTCCACATACACTTCTTCCTCAAGTACTCCATTGAGGAAAGCTGATTTGACATCTAGTTGGTATATCTTACAACTATGATGAGCTGCAAGTGAGATCAACGGTCTCACTGTGTCAAGTCGAGCAACTTGCACAAAGACTTCTTCATAGTCAATTCCATACTTTTGTTTGTAGCCTTTAGCTACAAGCCTTGCCTTGTATCGATCAACGCCGCCATCTACAGTTCGCTTGATCTTGTACACCCATTTGACACCAATCGTCTTCTTCTTCGGTGGGAGTGCCGACAACTCTCATGTGTTATTCTTCTAAATAGCATGGATTTCTTCTTCCATTGCTGATCTCCAACAATCTTCTTCAACAGCTTCTTGAAAGGTTAAAGGATCATGATCTGCATAGAAACAGAAAAGATTTGTTTCTTCTTCTTCTTCTGTACGCTCATAGACATCCTTGAGACTTCCCATCCTGATAGGAGTTGGAATTCCTCTTCCACTTTCATCACTGGAAGATGAAGAACCTGATGTAGGACTTCTTTGTGTTGAAGAGGGTGTAACAGGTTGAGGAGATGTTGGCGAGGCTGACGGTGTCACAACTTGCTGTTGTTCTTCAGATTCATCTGAGACAACATTTTCTTTGTCCGTCTCTTTATTGCTCCAATTCCATGATTCTTCTTCACTGAAGATAACATCTCTACTTACCACTACTTTATTTGTTAGTGGGTTATAGAGCTTGTATGCCTTTGACTCCTCACTATAGCCAACAAAAATACACTTTTCACCTCGATCATCAAGCTTCCTTCTTTTTGCTTCAGGAACTTGAGCATATGCAACACACCCAAAAATTCGAAGGTGTGCAACACTAGGCTTGTATCCACTCCATGCTTCTTAAGGTTTCATGTTCTTGACACTCTTTGTTGGGCAACTGTTCAACAAATACACTGAGCACGCTACAGCTTCCGCCTAAGATTGCTTTGGCAATCCTTTCTCTTTTAGCATGGATCTCGTCATATCAAGGATAGTGCGATTCTTCCTTTCCGCTATCCCATTTTGTTGTGGGGTATAGGCTGCAGTGAGTTGATGTCTGATCCCATTCTCTCTGCAAAAATCTTGAAATGCATTTGAGGTGTACTCACCCCTTGATCAGATCTGACAGCTACAAGTTTGTAATCACTCTCCGCTTCAGTGAGGGCCTTAAAGTTCTTGAAAATAGCTAAGGCTAAAGATTTCTCCTTGAGAAAATAAACCCATGATTTTCTGTTGAAATCATCTATGAAGGTAATAAAGTACTTGTTACCTCCAGATTATATGAGATCCAACGGCCCACAAATATCAGTGTGCACCAACTGCAGTGGTGCTTTTGCCCTCTATGATGTACCACTTAGAAAAGAGTCGTGACTGCTTTCCAAGTACACATCCTTCACAGACATGGTTTGCTGAATCAATTTGTGGTAAACCATGCACCATTGCACCAGAGGATAATAGCTTCAAGCCATTAAAGTGAAGATGGCCAAAGCGTAAATGCCACCGCTATGACTCGTTTTTAATGAGTCCAATAAGGCATTTCTCGATCTTCGTATTCAGGTTCAAAGGGAACATACGGTTCTTCGTCATTTGAACACATGCAATGAGCCTTCCATTTATATCACTTAGAGAGAGAATTATTCTCCATGTGTACAGTATATCCCTTCTAGAGCAGCTGGCCAATACTTAGGATATTGCTCTTCATACTTGGGACATAGTAAACATCAAAAATGAATTCTTCCTTGCCATTTTTTTGGAAGATCCGGACATTTCCTCTTCCTTCAACTGCAAGTTTTAAAGGAATCTCCAAGGCTCGTTTCCGCAAACTCCTTCTTTGGGTTAAACAAAAGTTTCTTTTCTTCCACACATATGATTGCTTGCACTAGAGTCAAGGTACCAAACATCATGTTGACCACTGGAATCATTGTGTGCCAATAAGAGAGTAGAATTTTTACTCTCACTACTTGATGCTTCAGCAAGGTTGACATGGTCATCTTTCTTGTACGAACATTCTGAGGCATAGTGTCTGTATTTTTCGCAGTTGTAATATTGGACATTCTACTTTCTCTGGTCAGAGAAACTTCTCCTTTCTTGATATGGACCACGATCATTTGTATTACCGCGTCCACGACCTCGACCACGGAAGTTGGCACCACCACGTCTTAAATTCCATTGTCCACGACCTCCCTTTGGTTTGTCAAAATTTAATTTTGACTCCGAAGCTTGCTCAAGAGATGTGGAGCCTGCATTCTTCAAAATGCGTTGTTCATGAACTCAAAGAGATCCCAGTAGCTCCTCTGCACTTATAGACTCAAAGTCTTTTGATTCTTCAATTGCCATCACCACGTGCTCAAATTTGAGTGTGAGCGATCGAAGTATCTTTTCCATGACATGAACATCAAGTTTTTCGCCATTTCTCTTCATTTCATTCACGATTACAAGTAATCGAGAATAATAATTAGAGATATTTTCTCCTTCATTCATATGGGCAGATTCAAATTCAGCCCTTAATGATTGAAAACGAATTCTCTTCACTCGATCAACACCTTTGAAAATTGTATTCAAGGTGTCCCAAGCTGCTTTGCTCGTTGACGCTTCAGCGACCTTCTCGAACGTTGAATCATCAAATCCTTGATAAAGGAGATACAACGCCTTCTTGTCCTTCTTTCTTTGGTCTTTGAGAGTAACTTTCTGATTTGCAGTGTAGGTGGCTTCTTGTTCCGAAGTGGGCTCAACGAACCCGGTACTGACAATTTCCTAGAGATCTTGTGATCCAAACAATGCTTTGAATTGGATGCACCACTTCTTATGATTTTCTTTTTTCAACTGAGGAACTTGGATTTGAACCATGAAGGCCATGACTACAATGTTAGAAATAAACAGGCTCTAATACCAATTTGTTGGGAGTAAGTTTACAAACCAATACCCAAAATACACGGACACTCACAAAAATAGAGAGAACAAAGGTTGAAAGAACAAAGGACAAGATGAAATTAAAAGACTTTAATATATTGAAGAGAAAGTATCAAGCTTCCACTTGGTTCTTGCTTCCTATCATCTAATGTACATGCATATCCTTAAATAAGGATTTCTTCAATGTGAACACTAACATACAAAAGTCAAGAAAAAAACAACTTGTTAGTTTCAAGTATTGGCTAATGTTCGTGAACAAAATGAAGTTCAAGGTGATCAAAAGTGCCGCCTCTCGGACGAGAAGAAAGGCCGTCTGGACGCTTGAAGAATTCTATTTTTTCAGAGAGCCTCGTCTGCAATCTCGTCTGCAAGCCCGTCCGGACGAGCTCGATAAACAAGAATTCCCGAGAGCCTCGTCTGCAGTGTCGCCTAAATTTTGTCCGGACGACGTTTACTAAAATGACCATATCTAGAGTTATAGGACTCGGATTAGAGCAAGCTTTATGGCGTTGGAAATCTAACTCAAAGATATACAAAGTCATGTTTCACAAGGTTCAGCTAATTCCAATGTTTACTAGGTCAAAACGGGCTATAAATAGAAGTCAGCAGAATTGCTCGTCTGCAATATCGTCCGGACGAGACTGCAGACGACCATGTGTAAAAAACACTTTTTGGACGTGTTTTGTTGCCCCGTCCGGACGGCACATGTTCCCGTCCGGACGCTGCCTACCTGTAACAGTTTTAAATGAATTGAAACTGCTTCTTAGGTCTAGGGATGATGGGGCTATTATAAATACACCTCTATAGAAAGAGAGAGGCACGAATTTTCACCCCCAGAGAGTTTGTGAGAGGCTGTGATTAGAGAGAAATATTGTGAGCCTTGTTGTTCCTCTTAGAGGGTCTTTTTTAATTGATTGTGAGTGTTATTGAGAAGCCTGTCGGAAGGGTCCGATAAAGGAGAATCACGTTGAAGAGGATTGTGAGTAAGGAGACGAGTCGGAGGCTTGTCGATCTTACAGAGCCAAGGTCTTGCTAAGGGTTGTAAGTGTTCCTAGTGTCTGTAATCTCTGGATAATCTTTTGATAGTGATTTCCTGGGTTTGGCTGCCCCGGAGAGGTTTTACAATTAGAGAAGTGCTCTAATTGGTTTCCTCTTCGTAACCAAAATATCTGTGTCTGATTCTTTATTGCTTTAGATATTTTGTTGATTGAATTGTTTATTGTTACATAGTTTTAATTCCGCATAAATTGTGATAAACAATTGTTTTGGAGTCTGCATAGCGTTTTTCAATTGGTATCAGAGCAGGTTCACTCTGTAAGGATTAAATTCTTGAGTGTGATCCTAGACTCTGTCTAATATGTCTCACACAGTTGCACCTAACTCACTTCTCGTCTTTGATGGATACAATTATACATTTTGGAAAATTCGTATGAGAGCTTATCTCAAATCCATTGATGTTTGGCATATTGTTGAATCTGGATGGATTAATCCTAATAAGGCAAGTGCTGGATTTTCAAAGGATGAAAAGATTGCTTCTTCTGCGAATGACAAAGCGTTACATGCCATCTACTCATCTATGTGCCCCGAAGAATTCGGAAGAATTTCTTGATGTGTAATAGCTAAAGAAGCATGGGAAACTTTGGAAATTACCCATGAAGGATCTCAAATTGTGAAAACCTCTAAAATTCAGATGTTAGTATCAAAATTTGAAGAGATTAGGATGGAAGAGGAAGAGACTTTTGATGAGTTTTATTCTAAGCTTAGAACCATTAGAAACTCTACCATTAATCTTGGAAAGAAAATGACTGATGCTAAGATAGTCAAGAAAATCTTGAGATCACTTCCTCCTAGATTTATACCTCAGGTTGCTGCGATAACATAGAGCCAAGATCTAGAAACCATGAGAGTAGAGGAACTTGTAGGTTCACTTCAGACCTTTGAGCTCTTGCTACCTAAGCTCCGAAATTCAAAAAATCTAGCTCTTAAGATCAAGACTACTAAAGGTAAATCTGTAGATTTTTTTGATGAAGAGTTTGGAGATGATGAAGAAATAGCTATGATGGCTAGGAAGTTTAAGAAATTTCTCAGAAACAATGGAAATTCTAGAAGTAGGGAATCAAAAAATTCTGTGAATCCTAGTCATGAGGTTAAGTGTTATGAGTGTGGTGGTGTTGGGCATATACGTGCTAATTGTGGAAATTTGATCAAGTCAAAAGGCAAGGCTTTTAATGTGACTCAAAGTGATGAATCAGACCAAGAAGAAAAAGCTGAAAATGTTGCAAATTATGTAGCCTTTGGGGTTTCTGATGATAGTCAGGATGATGCTAGTGTGTCTAAATCTCTTGATAGTGATTATGGTATTTGTGATAATGAATCAGAAGAGGAGGGTGATCTGCAAGAAGCTTATAACCATCTATTTTCGGAATACAGTAAAGTGAAGAAGTTGAATAAGGAACACTTGCAGAAACTTAAAGAAGTTAATCTTGAAAAGGATAAACTGTCTAGTACCTTAACTGATTCACATGCTATTCTTGACACTTTGAAATATGAAAATCACAGTTTAATTGCCAAAGTGAAATCCTTAGAGAATGATCTTAATGATTCAAGAAATCATTTGAAAAAGTTCTCTAATGAAAAGCTTAATCACATGTTGCATAATCAAAAACATTCATTTGATAGAACTGGATTGGGTTTTGATAAATCTGCTGTTTCTTCTACTAATGTTGTTTCTCCTTCAAAGTTGATGTTTGTGAAACCTGTTTGTAAAGAAGAAAATTTGGCTAAGAAGAAGGAAATGCTTCCTTCGGTTTCAAGAGGTGAGAAAGGTAAGGAAATTTTAACTGATTCCTATGTGTCTCGTTCTACACTGAGACGTGCACATATGCCAAGGAACCAACCTTCTCAAAGGTTTATTCCTACTTGTCATCATTGTGGTAAGTTTGGGCATATTCGCCCAAGATGTTTTCAGTTGAATAATCATGAGTCAAAAAGAGACTATTTTCGTTCTAGAAATAGTCATGATGAATTATTCAACATGGTGAGGGGTGTTATCACCCAGTTAAATGACTTGGCTAAAAGTCACATTTCTGTTCCTAAAATGAAGAAAGTTTGGGTTAAGAAGGAAAATACCACTCACTCCTTGAGGGGGAGTGGTGGTGATCTCACCTTGGATTAGGTGAGTCACCCACATGCCTAGGATTGGTTGTCTTGATTTATTTTGAATATCCTAGAGCATGTTTGTTTTTCTATTTTTTTTGTTTTGTTTTTTTTTTTTTTTTTTTGTGCATTTTTTTTGAAAATTTTCAAAAAGACAAAAATATTCTAATTTGGTTATTTCTTCCTTCTTTTGTCTGATGCACCTTGAGTGTCCATTATGTGCTCATGTTTCTTCCGTGGATTTAATTCCTTGTGTCTTAAAAAGTTTTCAATATGCATGAGTGTCATATTATTTCAATGGACAATTTTTTTTGTGGTTACTTAAAGCCTAATCTTAATTTGTACGTTTTGCTCATGCTTTAAACTATTGTGCACACTTAAGCTTAAATTGAGTCTATTCTTAAAATTTGAGTTGTGTGAGGTAACTATATGAGGGTTCTGACTAGTTGTTTCTATCAAATTGACCATACACTAGTTGAACCTAGGGCTTATAAATTCCTACATTTCTCAAAGCACAAAATGTTTAAAGACACCTTCTCATGAAGACAATTTGTGAAACAATAAATCAAAAGATTATATTACAAAGGAATTAAATTCACAGTGTCAAGCTTGCTTTGTTTCAAAAGAGATTGGATGAGAGTGGCTAGGCCCTAGTATGATAAGGTTTGACTTTTGATTTGATTTGCTTGTCAAAACCTTTGTTGTAGTGATACCTTCTCCTCAACTTATAATTTTTTTTGCTATTCAATGATGGGCTAACACACACGACACAAGCATGGGTTGAATGGATTTTTTTTTTCTTGCTTGGGTTAAACAAAAAGTGTTCTTGTTTTCTCTATGTCTCATGTATATTTTAAATTTTTTTGTGATAATTTGGAATATTCATTGCATGACTACATGAGCTATTGATGTATGCATCTTGTGTGTTTTCTTGATTTTTGAGGGAGAGAAATGTTTTTTTTTTTCAGTGTCTTGTTGAGTGTTGAGTCTTATTTTGAGGGGGAGTTTCTGTTATTCATGATCGTCTGTTATATCATGCAAATATTTAACTGTGATCATGAATTTTATTTTATCTTATTTTATTTGTTCCACATATGCCTTGATGTTTTTGTTTGAGTGTTTTAGGAAACATGAAACCTTTGTCAATTTGTGACAAAAAGGGGGAGTTTGTTGGGGAGATGAGTTGTCGTCTTGGCTAAAGGATTTTGTTCCCGAAATTGCCAAAGGGGGAGTTTGTTAGTTTCAAGTATTGGCTAATGTTCGTGAACAAAATGAAGTTCAAGGTGATCAAAAGTGCCGCCACTCGGACGAGAAGAAAGGCCGTCCGGACGCTTGAAGAATTCTATTTTTCCAGAGAGCCTCGTCTGCAATCTCATCTGCAAGCCCGTCCGAACGAGCTCGATAAACAAGAATTCCCGAGAGCCTCGTCTGCAGTGTCGCCTAAATTTCGTCCAGATGACGTTTACTAAAATGGCCATATCTAGAGTTCTAGGACTCGGATTGGAGCAAGATTTATGGCGTTGGAAAGATAACTCAAAGATCTACAAAGTCATGTTTCACAAGGTTCAGCTAATTCCAATGTTTACTAGGTCAAAACGGGCTATAAATAGAAGTCGGCAGAATTGCTCGTCTGCAATCTCGTCCGGACGAGACTGCAGACGACCATGTGTAAAAAACACTTTTTGGACGTGTTTTGTTTCCCCGTCCGGACGGCACATGTTCCCGTCCGGACGCCGCCTACCTGTAACAGTTTTAAATGAATTGAAACTGCTTCCTAGGTCTAGGGATGATGGGGCTATTATAAATACACCTCTATAGAAAGAGAGAAGCACGGATTTTCACCCCCAGAGAGTTCGTGAGAGGCTGTGATTAGAAAGAAATATTGTGAGCCTTGTTGTTCCTCTTAGAGGGTCTTTGTTAATTGATTGTGAGCGTTATTGAGAAACCTGTCGGAAGGGTCCGATAAAGGAGAATCACGTTGAAGAAGATTGTGAGCAAGGAGACGAGTCGGAGGCTTGTTGATCTTACAGAGCCAAGGTCTTGCTAAGGGTTGTAAGTATTCCTAGTGTCTATAATCTCTGGATAATCTTTTGATAGTGATTTCCTGGGTTTGGCTGCCCTAGAGAGGTTTTACAATTAGAGAAATGCTCTAATTGGTTTCCTCTTCGTAACAAAAATATTTGTGTCTGATTCTTTATTGCTTTAGATATTTTGTTGATTGAATTGTTTATTGCTACATAGTTTTAACTCCGCATAAATTGTGATAAACAATTGTTTTGGAGTCTGCATAGCGTTTTTCACAACTAATTAATGTGCTAACAAAGATGCACTTAACTTGCTTTCTAAAGTCCAACAAAGTGACTAAAAATTAATTACCCTACACATATAGTACTCAAGTGTTTAATTAAAGCTAGAAAATCACAAAGTCTACTAAAGTGGCTCCTTCTAACCAGCGGTTTTTGAATATTAATTCTGATTCGAACCCTGAGATACTCCCCCCATCCGATACCCTCCTCGTTCGTATCTACTTCCACTACCGTACCAGCACTGGATCCAAGTTTCACCCCCATCTCCCTGCCCAAGCAAGCCAACAGCATATTGTACATCCTCATCAAGAATGATTTTTCATTGAAAATCATTTCATGAGGGGGAGTATGTCCGTCAAAATCAGCTATCGAGAACAAATTCCCTTCAAAAATCCATGGCCTTCCTTCCATAACTCGTTCTTTATCATAAAGGACTTCAAAATCAATAAGAAATAAATTTCTTCCCACCACTTTGAAAGACAACATACCTGTGGGTTGCCAACCCCTGATTAGAGTTGATTTGATGAAATCCTTCCCCACAGTTCGATCTGAGATGAGCCTTCCCACTAGACAGAATTTTCCTTTTGCAGAGATCTCAATGACTTCCTCCTCATGAAGGTCCTCATCAATACTCTCTTCTACTGACAGGGAAAAATTCCCCCATAATCTAGCAAGTTCATCAGCCATCCTAGATTCACACTAGCGCGATAAAACCTTAATTTCCTTCATAGTTTGGGAACATACCTGAATAATACTTCTTCTACTCTAGGTTTCTGGGAGAGAGCCTAGAGAGAAAATTTTTCTAACCCTTTGTTACTCCTTTACAACTTATTTTTAACTTATTTTTAACTCTTTTTTTGTTCTTGGTATATGAGAGAGAGAAGGAAAATGAATATATAAGATTAAAAAACTAAATAACTTTAACTTTTTGGCACTTGGTATTTGGAGAACCTTGTTGATCAAAGTTAAATTTGAAATAAAGTAGAGGGCTTGTTAAATGACTCTTTTGTGAGTTTTTTCAAATTTAAAGAGCTTAATGGGGATGCTTTTAGGTTAGTAGAATGGCTATGAATGACTATTAAAAATATTTAAAAAATGTGAGATATGACATTTGGTACTTATTGGAGTAGGTTAGAGAAAATTTCTTCCATACTGGTTTGGAGGAAATTTTTATTCCACTCACAATTACCTGTTCAAATTACAAACAATATAGACAAGCAATTGCACTATATTTTATTTCTATTTTCGAAAGCCATATATTCTCGTACTCTTTCTCTTCGTAGCTCCTCTTCACCATGTCCTCTTTCCCCCAAAGATCCTCATATTATATAGAAACTAGCTTATAATCAGCGCTATGCGCGGGATTCTTCATTCTAATTTAATTTTAAAATTTAAACACATTATTTTTTATTATAAGTTAAAAAGATGTATAATGAAAAATTAAATCTGTGTTCCTATGTAAGTATATATGATTTAAAATGAATAGTATAAAGAGTCTCGAATGTAAGCCAAACCTCTCGGGAGGAGGATAGAGAAAGGATGTGTGATAGAACTGCTTCTAAGGTGGAAACAATGGAACTGAGTACCATTTTGTCTTATTGATACTAGGTTTGGTATGCTGGATTATCAACTGTCAATGTAGTTGAGTCAGGTTGATTGGGAGGCGGTCGTGGTTGGGACCATCGACGAAACCAAAAAGGCAATTATGATGTGTGCCAAATATTGCATATTTGAACCCCTTAGTTTACATTAGTTAATTCTTTATCTGTGTTGTAATCTAATGTTTTGTGTTAGATTTGCGTTTTAGCGTTTTAGCATTTTGTAGGTTGTTGAAGGAAAACTGCATCTTAAAAAGGAAAAATTGTAAAGTTTGGAAGAAAACTCACTTTGAGAAGACTTTGATGATGTGGTTAAGTTTAACCAAATCAAGAAAAAGATTAATTCGAAATTTCTCTAATTGAAGTCAAATTCGGATTGGATTCAAATTTAGATTCTACACATGTCTCAATATTTTGACCATAACTTTTGGTTCAGATAACGGATTGAAATGAAACCAGTGGCATTGGAAAGCTAACTCAAAATTATACAATTTATTGTGAAATATGTTCCTATTTCGGAAGTTTATTATGCCAAAATCGTCATACAATATGAGAACACAAATTTGGACGAATCTTATTCCAATTTGAACTAAAATTGCTTCCTAATTTGATTCGGAGATAGACTTCTGAATTTCCTAAGATTACTAAGGCTTCTAGGACTCTCCTAAGCTCTATAAATAGACTTCAAAGCTTAAAGAAAAATAGAGAGAATTCCAAAAACAGTTTTGTTCTATAGCTTTTCTCTCTTTAGTATAAGTTTTCTTTAGGTTTAGGTTTTATTTTTATGTGGAGCTAAATTGTCAACTACGGTTGGGGATGAAGTCTCACCAATGAAGAACAACAATACTTTTATGTAAGTCTTTATTTATCCGATTTTAATATTTCAATTGTTTTACTTCTTTTCAATGTGTGACATGATTCTTGGATATCTTGTTATGATTCAAGGATATACTTGATGATTTAAGATAATTTCACATAATTGATTGCTCGATTTTATTTTCCTAAAAATTGGATATCCCTAGGGATTTGTTCTTCGGATACATTTAGTGTTTTTATTGAATTTGGATTCCTTTTGTGATTTGTGCAATGAATGGATACATGAAATGATTTTGATTAACTTTTAGAAGCATAGTAAAGCATACATATGATTTAATATTGTGAAAACTTCGGACTAATACTAATGAACATGGGGTATATGTTGTTATGATTTGGTGAGTGTGGATTCCCAAACCTTAGTACTTTATCTTTTGTTTTATTTTATTTAGTTTATGTTTATGTTTTTATTTTCAAAAACCCCAAAATCAAACCTCTTTTGAAACTAGGTTAGGATAAAATTATTTTATGTTTAAATTATTCAAGAATACAATTCTCTATGGGTTCAATCTCGCACTTGTAAACTATTATATTGCAAACAATTCGTGTACTTGCGAGATAAATAAATTTGCACAACAAATAACCTTCTAGAAAATTTGTGAATAAAAACTTCCATAGAGTGTAGTTATTAGGGTTGAGTTTAAAGGTAATATGATGGCTGTGAGGTTGGAAAGTTGAGATAGGAGCGGAAGGAAAAGCCATTGATGGTAGTCTTGGATGGCTCTAATACCATAAAGGACAATTTAGTTTCGGTATAATTCTACCTGCTCCACCGTATGGTAGTATGTTTGATTTATAATGATAAATAGATTGTTTTGTTTACAATATCAATAACAGATAGAAACGTAATTCTATACAATTGTCTTTAAGAAGTAGTTCTCTTCAACTCTTATTCTTGCAAGAGTTTATGTTTGATCAAAGTTAATTAGGACTTTGTCATTGCCTTTATCACAATCTTTTATACCCACAACACATAGGGGTGAGGTCCACGGTCACGGAGTCCTTGGTCGCCGGCGCACGTGGGGCTATGCTATTGGCTTTAATGATCTCATCCAGAATGAAGACGTTAGTCAAAACAGACTTTGAACGCAAAGAAGCCTCAAGCAATCTCAAAGCCTAGTATCAAACCATAAAAAATAAATAAATAAATAAATAAAGATGTAAAATATATAGTTATAATATCATACTAGTAGCTTAGCCTTGTTCAATGATTACCAAGCATGCAGTAAAAGAAGAATTTTTAGAAATTGCGATGAACAGAAAAAAAGAAAAAAGAAAAAAGGGATGGTTATTGATTACCATACCTCATCCATGCCCAGATCGACGACTTTCTCCTCAATATCCCCCAGTTCGCTGGCATTGACATTAAACTTCGTAAGCAGAGAGATAAGAGTAGTAGAGGACATGGGCTTCACCTCAAGATCATCCATCACCACGTATGTAATTGTTTCTTTCGTGTAACCTTCCTCACAAGTGGAGGATGCCCTGATTTCGCTTGGTGGGTCTACAAATCTTACATTGCGGTCCATCTTAACTTTGCACGAAGGACAAATTGTGCTATTGTCAACAGCAACGTAAAACCAACAATTATTGGCAATGGTTGGACACCTATACAATTGACGAAATGTTGTCCCAACATTTGGCAAAAGGAGAGGGACTTGAGCACCGGGCATGATTACTTTGGGTTCTAGCAGAAAAAGTTTGTTTTTGCCTGGTTGGATGTAATTAACACTGAGATTTTTAATGCTCTGGTAGAGGCTTGGCAAGCTGCCTACCACGCTGCCTCCCTCTTTCAGAAGCCTAGCGACAGCTCCGACAGGAAGATTGAAAATGCTTAATAGAAAATCAACAAATACTTTGTCTGCTTCAGCAAAAAGCACTTTTTGCTGGTATCTGTCTACAAAAAGCTTCAGGCTTACGTTTGTTGCTGCCATCTTAGGTGCTGGCTTTTGGCCTACGTACACAGAATTTGCCGTTTTCTTATGCTAGCTACGCTTTCCATTGGCAGCCCCCAAATAGTATAAAGTACCCATAACAATTTTCAGATAAACATAACAAAATTTAGCTCTTAGTTAAAAATAAAAACAAAAAGAAAAATTAAAAAAACAATATCCCTATAACTTGTGTAGGTCCTATATATCACTAAAAAAACTCATTTTAGTGATCACTCCGGATGCATTTTGCATTTTTCCTCCATTAATTTGTAAACAGTGCAGCAACCCATTTTTTTTAATCTACAAATGATGGGTTGCATAATAAATTAATTTATTGTAAACCCAATTAATTGATGACAGTGAAAAGACAAAGCAAAAAAAAAAAATAATAAGAAGAAGCGTTTTTCTTTAGTGGGTTTTCTTTTGTAATTTGTACATTCTAGATATGTCTTGATGCTCATAAAATGTAATGCAAAATTATAATTTAATACAGACCAGTTTGACTTTCAGGTCAAAGCATTTGTAAGTTGTAACTCGTATACCTTTCTGATGGGCGGAAGGTCCACATACTCGCTTCCGAAACCTATCTTTCGTCTCTTCCTTCTTCGTTCGTTTCCAATGGTCTGAACATCGATACCTCTTCATCTTGTTACCACTCCTTAAATAGCCGGAGACAATCACCACGATCAAATAGATTACGACTCGTGTTCGAATAAGGGATTGAGTGCCCTCTGCAATAGGGTCTTCTCTAATAAAATTAAAAGAGGAAGGAATTATTCTTCTCCCAAGTAGAGGGCTTCGTCCATGGTACTTCTCATAGTAATTTGTCCTATCATTCCTAGAGTGACTTGTAGGGTCTTCTTTAATACAAAGAGGAAAGAATTATTCTTCTCCGAAGCAGAGGGCTTCGTCCATGGTACTTGTGGTAGTAATTTGTCCTATCATTCCTATCTAATTTTTCCCACCATAGAATTTTATACAGATTGGTTCTTAATTTATTCCGAATTACTTTAATTTGTTGTAACTAGGAATCACTTATTTCCATCATGCCAAGCTAAAATCCGAGAAAAAAAAAATTAGAATCTCCAACAATTCGATGCTCATATTGATTAAAAGATTAGAATCACTTTAAAAAATATATATATTTACTGCATTTTTCCTTCCATGCATAGAGTACCTTAAATATACATAAGCTGATATAACATATTCATTTGTATTAACAACTCTAAGATGAATGATTTTAAGCACTACTAATCATTCAATAATTGACGTAGGGGAATATTAAGGTAACTAATCAAAGAGCAGCGTCTTTGATTCTGCAATGAAAAATGTCTTCATCTTCTATCCAAAAAAATAAAAACAAGCTCGCAGGTTAAAAGAAAGATAAAACTCTGCAGAGTATTTGAGAGAAAATTCTTTGATTTGATAATAATTCAATTAGTTGAGTTTTACACAATAAGCAAACCTATTTATAAAAGAGAAATTCTTTCATATGCTTTGGAAGTTTTAATGTGCATTCTTTGTCAATATATTTTGCTCATTGCTTAGCTCTCGATTGTGGCTTGTCACACACAACATATATAGCATGAATAGTAATGCTATATAATGGCATGGCATGAGTTACAACAACGATTTTTTTTTTTTTTTAATTCATCTTTTGATACTCTTACATGCTTTGGGTATTTTTAGCACATTCAACAAGAGTTTATACTAATCTGTAATTTTTTTATCATTTATTGGATATACTCTTCTTATGAATACTCATATTTTTTTTAAAATTTCCTAATTGATATTGACTCATACATTGAGGGGGAGTTTTTGTTGTTGTGTCTTCATGATCTTACCGTATTCTTCATGTTTGTTTTGTGATCATGAATTTTATTTGTTTTATTCATGTTCCACATATGCCTTAATGTATTTTGTGAGTGTTTCAGGAATCATGGAAACCTTTTGTCATTCTGTGACAAAATGGGGGAGATGTATCGGCATATTGGTTTTGTCACCGAATTACTAAAGGGGGAGTTTGTTAGTTCTTGTGTTAGCTAATTCGGTGTTCAAAACGGGACGTTCCAAAGCACGTAAACCCATCTACAAGATTGGTCATCCGGACACGAAAACCAAAGAGCAGCAATTATTCACCAATGCAGTGGTTGTCCGGACATGAAGCTAGGCTGTCCGGACAGTAGAACCAGCAAGCAATTTCTTCCTCAACACAAGGTTGTCCGGACATATTGCTAGGCTATCCGAACGCCACTTCCAGCAAGTCATTGAACCCCCGTTTTAGAGTTGCTGTCCGGACAGGATCTTCCCCCGTGTCAGATATTGTTTTTAAACGTGTAAAGTGTGTGACATGTATACGATTGTAGGGACTCATATATATTCATCTATATTGTTAAAAAGAGGCACAAAATTTCACCCAGGTTTCGTGAGAGGCTATGATTAAAGAGAACATCTGTTGTGAGCCCAATCATTCCTCTTAGAGGATTATTGTAAGTTTCATTGTAAGCTTGATTGAGAAGTCTGTCGAAAGGGTCTGATAAAGGAGAATCACATTGATGGAGATTGTGAGCGAGGATGCTTGTTGATCTTACAAAGTCAAGGACTTGCATCAGGTTGTAAGTGTTCCTAGTGTCTGTAATATTTGAACATCTTTCTGATAGTGATTTATTGGGTTTGGCTGCCCCAGAGAGGTTTTACTTTTAGAACGCTTTCTAAAAGGTTTCTTCTTCGTCACCAAAATCCTTGTGTTTGATTTTACGTATTTTGGTGATTGTATGCTTATAGTTAAATATCTATTAATTCTACATATTGTGTGATTTTTACCTGCAAAGTGTTTTTCAGTTGGCATAAGGTCTAAGGAGATGATAGCATAGGCAACCAAATGTTTTCAAGATGGTGTAATCAAGTGTTTTGTTGAACAACTTGGAGGAAGGTGATTCATTGTGAATAACAAGGGAAGGTAACATTTTAATGTGAAAAATGGATGTGAGGAAGGCATTTACCCATGTATAAGTATAAAAAACTTAGGAAAAGTTCTTCAGCCACCTTTGTTCGAACGGCCTGCTAACGGAGCTATCTGGAATTAGTACTAAAAGTCTCCTGGAAGTGTTACAATGTGCTCCGGTGAAGCAAAATTACATGTGGGATACAATTACAAGGTCTTAATCATCGGTTTTTGTCAATCACATATGTTTAAAAAATATCCAACATGTATGATTCTTCCTGCTCCACCCTATGGCAGTATGTTTTATTTATAATGATAAAGATGTTGTTTTGTTTACAAGATCAATAACAGATAGAAACCTAATTCTATACAATTATCTTTAAGAGGTAGCTCTCTCCAACCATTATTCTTGCAAGAGTATCTGTTTGACCAAAGGTAGGACTTTGTCATTGTCTTTATCACAATCTATTGTATGTGATTTATGATATCCATTTGGAGGCATTTCTGGCTGCTGATGGACAAGTCTCTGGCGGACATGCGGCTCTGCTACTGGCTTTAACGATTTTGTCCGGAATGAAGACATCTGCTGGCGCACGAGGTTCTGGCGGACATGGGGCTGTGTTATTTGCTTTAATATTGATCTTGTCCGGAATGAAGACATCAGTCAAAACAGACTTTGAATGCAAAGAAGCCTTAAGCAATTTCAAAGCCTAGTATCAAACCAGCAAAAAAAGAAGAAGTCAAATATATAGTTATAATGTGCAATCATACTAGTAGCGTAGCCTTGTTCAATGATTACCAAACATGCAGTAAAAGAAGAATTTTTAGAAGTTACCAAACATGATTACCATACCTCATCCATGCCCAGATCGACGACTTTCTCCTCAATATCCCTCAGTTCGTTGGCATTGACATTAAACTTGGTAAGCAGAGAGATAAGAATAGTGGGGGACATGGGCTTCACCTCAAGATCATCCATCACCACGTATGTAACTGTTTCTTTCACGTAACCTTCCTCACAAGTGGAGGATGCCCTGATTTCGCTTGGTGGGTCTACAAATCTTACATTGCGGTCCATCTTAACTTTGCACGAAGGACAAATTGTGCTATTGTCAACAGCAACGTAAAACCAACAATTATTGGCAATGGTTGGACACCTATACAATTGACGAAATGTTGTCCCAACATTTGGCAAAAGGAGAGGGACTTGAGCACCGGGCATGATTACTTTGGGTTCTAGCAGAAAAAGTTTGTTTTTGCCTGGTTGGATGTAATTAACACTGAGATTTTTAATGCTCTGGTAGAGGCTTGGCAAGCTGCCTACCACGCTACCTCCCTCTTTCAGAAGCCTAGCGACAGCTCCGACAGGAAGATTGAAAATGCTTAATAGAAAATCAACAAATACTTTGTCTGCTTCAGCAAAAAGCACTTTTTGCTCGTTTCTGTCTACAAAAAGCTTCAGGCTTACGTTTGTTTCTGCCATGTTAGGTGCTGGCTTTTGGCCTACACAGAATTTGCTGTCTTCTTATGCTAGCTACGCTTTCCATTGGCAGCCCCCAAATAGTATAAAGTATCCATTACAATTTCCAGATAAACACAATAAAATTTAGCTCTTAGTTAAAATAAAAACAAAAAGAAAAATTAAAAAAACAATATTCCTATAAATTGTGTAGGTCCTATATATATCACTAAAAAAACCCATTTTAGTGATCACTCCGGATGCATTTTGCATTTTCCTCCATTTATTTGTAAACAGTGCAGCAACCCATTTTTTTTTAATCTACAAATGATGGGTTGCATAATAAATTAATTTATTGTAAACCCAATTAATTGATGACAGTGAAAAGACAAAGAAAAAATACAAAAACAAAAAATAAGAAGAAGCGTTTTTCTTTAGTGGGTTTTCTTTTGTAATTTGTATATTCTAGATATTTCTTGATGCTCATAAAATGTAATGCAAAATTATAATTTAATACAGACCAGTTTGAGTTTCAGCTCAAAGCATTTGTAAGTTATAACTCGCATACCTTTCTGATGTGCGGAAGGTCCACTCGCTTCCGAAACCTATCTTTCGTCTCTTCCTTCTTCGTTCGTTTCCAATGGTCTGAACGTCGATACCTCTTCATCTTGTTATCACTCCTTAAATAGAATTAAAAGAGGAAGGAATTATTCTTCTCCCAAGCAGAGGGCTTCGTCCATGGTACTTCTCATAGTAATTTGTCCTATCATTCCTAGAGTGACTTGTAGGGTCTTCTTTAATACAGAAGGGAAAGAATTATTCTTCTCTGAAGCAGAGGGCTTCGTCCATGGTACTTCTCATAGTAATTTGTCCTATCATTCCTAGAGTGACTTGTAGGGTCTTCTTTAATACAGAAAGGAAAGAATTATTCTTCTCCGGAGAGAGGGCTTCGTCCATGGTACTTGTGATAGTAATTTGTCCTATCATTCCTATCTAATTTTTCGCACCACAGAATTTTATACATATTGGTTCTTAATTTATTCCGAATTACTTTTGTGGTAACTAGGAATCACTTATTTCCATCATGCCAAGCTAAAATGCTAGAAAAAAAAAATTAGAATCTCCAACAATTCGATGCTCATATTGATTAAAAGATTAGAATCACTTTTTTAAAAAAAAAATATTTACTGCATTTTTCCTTCCATAGAGTACCTTAAATATACATAAGCTGATATAACTTATTCATTTGTATTAACAACTCTAAGATGAATGATTTTAAGCGCTACTAATCATTCAATAATTGACGTAGCGGAAGACCAAGGTAACGAATCAAAGAGCAGCGTCTTTGATTCTGCAAGAAGAAGCGTCTTCATCTTCTATCCAAAAAGATAAAAACAAGCCCGCAAACTAAAAGAAAGATAAGATTCCACAGAGTATTTGAGAGAAAATCCTCTGATTTGATAATAATTTAATTAGTTGAGTTTTACATAATAAGCAAGCCTATTTATAAAAGAGAAATACTTGTAAATGAAGTAAACCTACTTCTAATAGTGAAAGTAAATCTAATCCTAGAGGAGAGGAAAAGAATTAAAGCAAATATAATCCTATTAAGAAAATGAAATAAAGTTCTAATAAAATTAAATAAAACCTTAATATAAAATTGACAATTAGCATGAATCGTAACTATATTTACTTTTGTACTTCCATTGTCTAAGAACGGGTAAAATTCTGATCAAACAACACTACTCTAATATTATTTTTGATATTTTTTTTATTTTCATTTTTACAAAAAATTAAGGTAAATAACGTCCCACATCAGGTTGATCTGAGCCCAATCAAGTGGACTCTACTGGCTTGCCCGTTACCCTTTTATGTTCTTTAAGGCTACATGGAATTCACTCTTGAAGGGAAGTGCCTTGTTTTATTACCCTTTGCATTTGCAGTTTCGATTCATGAACCTTTGGAACTTGGAACGGTCAAATAGACATTCTGCTGCAATGGACAACCGTCGATTTTCTCAATGGATAATCCATTCAAGTTCGGCCACACAATTAATGAGAGATTTATGAGCAGTAATAACAACTGCTTGAAGCAATTTAAAACCCAATTGGAGCTTGTGTCTTGGAACAGTCAAATAAACATTTTGAAGCGAAGCACTGTTGATGTTCTCAGCCGAAAACCATTGTAGTTTTTGACTTGAAAAGGTCAATTCAACATTTAGCTGCAAGGGACTCTTGATTTTCTCTAAGGAAAATACTTTTAGTTTTGGCTACAAATTAATAAGAGCAGTCGTTTCGTTTTGGATTCTGTTTCTTCCCTTCCATCTCTTACCCTCTCATTTCTTTCTTATACCATGGAAGCAAAACAGAGGCTTTGAAGTGGGATGATTATCCTCCAGACCTCCAACCAGACAATTTAGAATATCTGAATAGCTGCAAACCAGTCCTTGTCGGCTTCATTATCTCCACTAAACCTGTCTCCAAGATTGTTCTCAAAAGCTACTTCACAGTCATCACTACTCTGATCTCCATTGCAGAAATTGAACCCAATCTGTTTCTTTTTCAGGTTTGCAAACAGTACGGATCAATCGAGATTGACGCAGCGACTCTGTAATACACTTTGGAGCATTGATTTTCCATTTTATTTTAATACGCTAAAAAAAACGGTAGATTTCAGGGTATTCCTTCAACTTAATAACATGCAATCAATAACAATAATATCCTGAATGGTATTTAGATTAATGGGATTCCAACTAAGCACCTTGAGATTTCGATAAGAGTTGCTCTTTGAAGAGCACAGTAAGCTAAAACTCACAACTTTCATTTATCATGCTCGATTCTCATTTTCTCTATTATAATTCTTGTCATATTTCTACTCTATATTTAGAGCAACAATTTTCCTCCCTATCTTCCACACATTTTTATTTTCATTTCCCCAACTCCCTCTAAACATTGGTGCTTTTGAGAAATAAAAATAAATAAATAAAGATGGAATAAAATTATATTTAAATAGAATGCAGTCACTTGTTTCACTAAATAGGTCGAGTTAAAATTGATCTATATAAATATATAATTTGAAAGCCATGTTTTGACACGACTTGAACTGACACGCGAACATACATTATATAGGGGTGAGGTTGATCTAAGGTCAATAAAATTTTATTAATTAAGTTAACAACTCACTTGAGATCATAATTAATCCACACTACAAATTATTTTTCATGTATCATTTAATCAATACTTTCATATTCTCTTTTACGTGTGGGATCAAACTCTATTTTAATAGGTGATGCCTAGTACATGAAATATTTTAATTAAATGATGGTGAATTGATATAGTTGGGGTTCGAACTTTGATACAACTTTGATACAATGTTAAATCGCCACTTGTTTTAAAAGTCTAAGCTAGTAAGAAAATATAAATTTAATCAATAATAAGAGATGTCATGATAGGAAGCCAACAAATCCCTTGACTACATCAGCAAAGAGCACCCATTGCCTCTTATTATCTATTTAAAAAGCTTTCGGCTTAGTTAATTACCTTTGTTGATGCCATGGTAGGTGGGTCAATGATTATAAATCTTCCAAGATACAAACTCCAGTAATTGCCCTCTATTGGCTTGGCTGCTACCCTTTTTATAGTCTTTGGGCTATATGGAATTCTTTTGGTAGAGAGAGACGCTGTGGCTCTTAATTAATTTGCAACATTCTGCTTGGAGTTTGAAGGCAATGCTTTCTATTTTTTGAAATTACATTATAATAATAATAAAATAAAATTAGAAAACTAGTTAACATAAGTTTGCTTAGGAAGTTAATAAGCATAATTCTACTTCAAAAACAAAATAAGAAAAAAGATTGCAACTAAAACATCAAGACCAAATTAGCAATCTCACATACTGAAAAAGAACAAGAAAATGCAATATCGCCTTCACATGGGAGTAATGTTGGTCAACCACAAGTATTAAGCCTAGCTTGCAAGTTTACCCTGCTGAATCATACAGGATTCCACGTTTCCCATACAGGATTAGGCATTCCCCATGTTGATTCAACTTTCACAGCACTCTCAGCCTTGATCAGGAAGACATCAGTCAAAACAGTTTTCAATTGCAGACATACCTCGAGCAATTTAACACCCTATAAACAAAAGCAGAAGAACAGTTTATACATGTAAATTATAAGATCGAGTTGCGGTTCCATAATCCACTATTTTTTTAGACACCCAAGTACGGAAAATAAAGCTTATGCAGTTTGTCTAATACATTGATTCTGCAGGACATTCAATTTAACGTGTTTATATTTCAATGTTCACCAAAAAGGAAAAACAACTGCACAAAAAGAAGCTAGAACGCATTTGATGGCTGTAATGCACAGAAAACATGTATACCTCATCCATGCCAAAATCGACCACTTTCTCCTCAATATCATCGACATTAAACTTGCTAACCAGAGTGACAACAGAGCTGGTGCACAAAGCCTTCACCTCCAGATCATCCATTACCATGTATGTAACCGCCCCTTTCACGTAACCCTCCTTACTACAGGATTCCCTACCTGCTGGGTCTAAGCATTCTACGGTCCAGCACATCTTATACTTGCACGAAGGACTTTAGCACCAGGCATGACTGCTTTGGGTTCTAGAACAAAGTGTTTGTTTTTGTTTGGTTGGATGTAAGTAACACTCAGATTTTCAATGCTCTGGTAGAGGCTTGGCAAGCTGCCTGCCATGCCGCCTCCCTCTTTCAGAAGCCTCGTGACAACTCCGACAGGTAAAGTGAAAATGCTTAATAGGAAATCAACAAATTCTTTGTCTGCTTCAGCAAAGATCACCCGTTGCCTCTTCTTGTCTATGAAAAGCTTGAGGCTTACTTTTGTTACTGCCATGTTAGGTGTGTCAGTTATTATAGTCTTTATAGATCTTCCTGAAATTGTCCTCTATTGGCTTGGCTGCTACCCTTTATATAGCCTTTGGGCTATATGGAATGGATCTCACTCTATTGGAAGTGCATTCTGAAAGACCCTAAGCAGACTCCAACTAATTGTTTATCACAATTTATGCGGAATTGAAAACAGTAAAGCAATAAACAATTCAACCAAATATGTAAAGCAATAAGCAATAAAGAACACACAGAATTTGGTTACGAAGAGGAAACCATTTAGAGAACTCTCTAAAATGTAAAACCTCTCCGGGGCAGCCAAACCCAGGAAATCAACTAAATCAGTAAAAAGATAAAGGATTACAAGATGTTCATACTCACAAAACCTTTGCTATGACACGATCTTGTATAAGACAAGCGACCCACTCGTCTTCTACCGCAGTAGCCCTTTCCAGAGACAGCTGGCACAATCCTTCTACGTGATTTCCTTTCACCGGAACTCCGGTTGACTTCACTTCAACTGATGACGAATAATGATGAACATGGAACAAAACACTCCAAGAGAGAGAACTTAAACGCTCACTATCAAAGACTCTCTTGGCTCACAAAGGCGAATTCTAGATACCGAATTCGTACCTAATACAGATCTGTAAAGATCTATATATAATTACATAGACTCTTAGTTCTAGTTAAACTCAAATACAGGTTAAATTAACCCTAGCCGCAACATACCGTTCGGACGGTCACTTGGCGCGTCCGAACGGCTATGTAAAAATAAAGGCCGAATATGAGTTTTAACGTGGGCCGTCCGGACGGTATACATGGCCGTCCGAACGGTCCTAGGGCAACATCGCTAACTTCCATCTTCTGGTGCGGCGCGTTCGGAGGCGTCCGGACGGCTAGCGAACGGCCAGCGAACGGGACACTCGGGAATTAATACTGGGAGCTGCAGCACGTCCGAACGGTCCCTCTGTCCGTCCGGACGGTCTGCGAACGGCTGGCGAACGGGCTTCCGAACGGTGCCCTCGGGTTTTAGTAGGAAGCCTTTTACTGCATCACGTCCGGACGGGAGAACTGGCCGTCCGGACGGTCCTTCTTCCATTTCCCTTGAAACTTCTGCACAAACCTCCGAGAGATGCGAGAAACATAAAAGATCGATTTACAATGTTTTGATCACCAAGAAATAGCCAACTAAAAATAACTAACAAAAACCCCCTTTGGCATTTCGGTGATAAAACATAAACCATATGCAAACAGCATAATTATCCCAACAATAACATAATATCCCATAGTTAAGAGTCAATGAAAATAACAAACATAAAATGTAACATGTCTCCCCCTTAACATTTTAAATACTCCCCCTGAGCAAAATACTACTACTCCCCCTTTTTATCACAAAAGTCAAAGGGTATGCCTCCACAACAACTCCTAATCGCCTTGGGTAAGAAAATCCTTGATAACTTGTATTTCTCCCTGGAGGGAGGTGCGTAGCTTGTCCATTTCTCCCTGGAGTGTGGTGCTTAGCTTGTTCATGTTCTCTCCTAGAGCTTGTACTTGAGAGGATAATTCTGAAATTTTTTCAAGTAACATGGGCACAGCATCTTGAGGAATGGGAGTAGTGCTACTCGAGGAAGCTCCTGCAATGTCTGGATTTCTGGCTGCAGCTTGTCGCCGAACATGGCGATCAACTTGTCCTGACGATTTGGAAATGGTCCTCTTGTCGAAAGATGCAATGGAGGTGATAATTGGTTCACCTTCTTCTGGGTCAATCCCTAGGTGTGCAAAAATGTGAGAAATAAGACCACCAAAGGGAAGAGAGAGATTACCATCTTCAAAAGCTGCAAGCATGAGCCGGATGGCGTGAGAGGCAAAATCAATGGGCACTTCAGTGGCAAGTGCATATAGGAAAGCAGCCCTATCAACTCCAAAGTCGGAATAGTGTCCAATAGGCCATAAGTTGCAAGAGACAATGCGACTAAGGATCCTCATGGGTGCAGAAAAGTCAGCAATGCGTGTAGAGGCATTCTGAATTGGCCAGCAGGGAACAGGACCTCCCACAAAAATTTCCATCATAGTATCTTTTGATGGAAAAACATCAGGCATATAAGGATATTGTGATTCTTCCACCAAAGGAACACCAGTGACAGTTCGGATGAGATCACCATCCACTGTGAAAGCATGAGATCGCACATATGTAGTGAATGAGTGCTGATCAATTGGTTCAATGTTTGCATAGAACTCACGAACCATGCTCACATAAGCCCGAGTGGTTTCATTTGGAATGAGAAACATCCACTCACGGTTGGCAAATAGTTGTGGAATGAAAGCAAAATCATTGACGAAGTCGGTGCACACCACACTTCGTTCCATCAGTACGGTTTTGTCTTTGAAGCGGGTATTGTACAGCTTCATCATTGCTTTTGTTTTGAAACGGTCACTATATGGAAGTTGTGTCCTTGTACGCTTCCTTGAAGACTCAGCCATTGTACCTACACACCTCATAACACCAAGTTAGTGTATAAAGAAACAGATATATATAGCATGGTGAAAAAAAATTTGAGAAACAATTATCATCATGTAAAGTCAAATTTTGAAAGTATAGCATTGTATAACCAAGTGAGAACAAAGCTATCATTTTTCACAATCATCACCTAAACAATAGGGACATTAAACAAGAGCAAACTAAGATAAAAATCAAATCAAATGGCTCAAGGAAAACCGTTGAGGCATTTTGTCAAACACATGGTGTGCATGGAAAGTTGAACATGAGAAAAACTTAAGACAAAATGAAAAAACATGCCTAACTACATACAATTGATTCAGAATTTACCAACCACATGATCATTAAGCATAGCAATCAAAGAAGAAAGAACAAAAGAAAAGAAACAAAAGAATGCCCAATCCAACATTTAAAACCTAACATGTTGTTCATAACCTAAGCATGAAAAGATAACAATGAGGGTTTAGAAATCATACCTTAGGTTGAAATGATTTAAGAGAATGTGAAATAGAGGAAATCACGAACCAGATCAACAAAAAAATAAGAAAGCAGAGAAAAGGAAGGGGCTGCCGAGAATGCAAAATGAGAGAATGGAAAAAAATCAGTTTTTCGGCATTAAGTAACTGGCAGCGCCGTCCGGACGGGTAATCACACCGTCCGGACGGTAATTAATTAATTAATTAATTAATTAATTTTTTTTTTTTTTTTTTTTTAAAAAAACATCCTCCTCCTGAAAATTAAATCCTGATCAATTGTACCCAGTTCATGTAAGCCCAACTCAGACAGTAAGTGCATCAAGACAATAACCCGAACCATTTGAGCATGTAGAGATCATTTGAGCTCCTATGCACAAAACACAAAAAATTTAGTTAAACAATGGGACATAGGTTAACCATTTTGGAAGGTGAAGTGTGTGAAAGTCAGATCCAAAGTCAAAACACAATGTATAAAGAATTTTTGGCACGCTGCATATCATGACGGAAAAGACACACAGTTAAAGGCAAACCTTATGATACTAGGGCCTAAGATCCCTCATCCAAATCACTTCCTGAAATATGCACAATTAGCCAAGAATCCTTTTGCAACCGTCTTTTTCCGCAATGATTTGGTTACTGACTGTTTCTATAGGGATTCATTTAGCAGTCATGACATTTAACAGTTGATCAAATGTGCTCTTTTCGAGCTCAACAATTTTTTTTTTTATTTTTTATTTTATTGATTTGATCAAGGAAAGCAGGAGTTTTTAGGATCTAGGTTCAACTAGCGAATTGGTCAATTTTAACTAAGTCTTAAGCTATCACATGCAGTGACCGTGAATCCTTTTCACAGGGCTCAACTAAAAATGACTCATAATTGTGCATGACCAGCATATGAACAACCAAATCCCACATGATAAACTAAACTCATCACACTCATTTTAGACATGCAATAGTAAGAGCTCAAAAAAGAACTGTATGCAAAATGAGATCAGTTATCATCTTACATGACCCAATGTGAATTTTAACATTCATGAAATTGAGCACAAGAAACCAGAAGAGAACATTCAAAGAGGGACAATAACCAAAAAAAATATAGCCACAAATAACGAAAACAAAATAAAAGAAAGGCCAACATGCACTAGGATATTTAGAATAAAACAGGATAACCAATCCTAGACATATGGGTGACTCACCTAACACAAGGTGATATCACCCCCACTCCCCCTTAAGGGGTGAATGGTAGCATCCTTCTTAACCCAAACTTTCTTCATTTTGGGAACAGAAGTACGACTCTTATCCAAGTCATTTAACTGGGTGATAACACCCCTCACCATGTTGAATAATTTATCATAGCTATTTCTAGAACGAAAATAGCCTCTTTTTGACTCATGATTATTCAACTGAAAACATTTTGGGCGAATATGCCCAATCTTACCACAATGATGACACATAGGAATGAACCTTTGAGTAGGTTGGTTCCTTGGCATATGAGCACGTCTCGGTGTAGAACGAGACACATAAGAATCAGTTAGAATTCCCTTACCTTTCTTACCTCTTGAAACTGGATGAAGCATTTCCTTCTTCTTAGCCAAGTTTTCTTCTTTACAGGCAGGTTTCACAAAAATCAACTTTGAAGGAGAAACAACATTAGTAGAAGAAACAACAGATTTATCAAAGCCCAATCCAGTTCTATCAAATGAATGTTTCTGATTATGCAACAAGTGATTAAGTTTCTCATTAGAGAATGTGTTCAGATGATTTCTTGAATCATTAAGATCACTCTCTAAGGATTTCACTTTGGCAATCAAACTATCATTTTCAGATTTCAAGATATCATGAATAGCATGTGAATCATTCAAGGTACTAGACAGTTTATCCTTTTCAAGATTAACTTCTTTAAGTTTCTGCAAGGTTTGCTTATTCAACTTCTTCAAATTATTGTATTCCAAAAATAGAGCATTATAAGCATTTTGTAGATCACCTTCCTCTTCTGATTCATTGTCACAAATACCATAATCACTATCTAAAGAGTTACACTCATTAGCCTCATGCTCACTCTCATAAGAAACCCCAAAAGCTACATAATTAGCAACATTTTCAGCTTTTTCTTCATTGTCTGACTCATCACTTTGAGTCACATTAAAAGCCCTACCTTTTGAGTTTCTCAAATTTCCACAATTTGCCCGGATGTGACCAATACCCCCACATTCATGACACTTAGGACCACTAGGAAATTTATCCTTCTGATCAACAGTATTCCTATCTTGGAGGTTATCTCTACCATCATGCCTAGAATTTTCAGGATTTCTTGAATTTCTACCCTTAAAATTTCCATCTTTCGGTTTGAAGAATTTTCGAAATTTCCTAACTATCATGGCAATTTCCTCCTCATCTCCTGAATCCTCATCTGTTGAACCTCCAGATTTTTCCTTACCAGCAGTTTTGGTCTTAAAAGCAAAATTTTTTGAGTTCTTTGGTTGAGGCAACAAGAGCTCAAACGTCTGAATTGACCCTACTAGTTCCTCTACTCTCATAGTATCCAAGTCCTTTCTCTGGTTTATGGCAGCAATTTGGGGCAAGAACCTAGTAGGTAAGGATCTCAAAATTTTCTTGATTATTTTTGCATCAGACATTTTCTTTCCAAGATTTATAGTATTGTTTCTAATACTACTGAGCTTAGAGTAGAATTCATCAAAAGTCTCATCCTCTTGCATCCTAATCTCTTCAAACTTTGAGACTAACATCTGAAGTTTTGAGGCTCTAACAACCTCGGTTCCTTCATGAGTTATTTCTAAGGTTTCCCATGCTTCTTTAGCTATTACACATCGAGAAATTCGTGAGAATTCTTCCATGGTGACAGCCGTGAAGATGGAGTGTAATGCTTTGTCATTTGCAGAGGAGGCACGATTTTCAATTGTTGTCCATTCAGCAGTTGTTTTATCCGGAATAGACCATCCAGATTCAACAATATACCAAACATCAATAAATTTAAGATATGCCCTCATACGAATTTTCCAAAGTGTATAGTTTGATCCGTCAAAGACGGGAAGAGAATTTGGTGCAACAGTATGAGACATTTTGAAAAAATGGAGTTAAGGATCACACTTAGGAATTAAATCCAAACAAAAAGTGAACCCGCTCTGATACCAATTGAAAGACCCTAAGCAGACTCCAACTAATTGTTTATCACAATTTATGCGGAATTGAAAACAGTAAAGCAATAAACAATTCAACCAAATATGTAAAGCAATAAGCAATAAAGAACACACAGAATTTGGTTACGAAGAGGAAACCATTTAGAGAACTCTCTAAAATGTAAAACCTCTCCGGGGCAGCCAAACCCAGGAAATCAACTAAATCAGTAAAAAGATAAAGGATTACAAGATGTTCATACTCACAAAACCTTTGCTATGACACAATCTTGTATAAGACAAGCGACCCACTCGTCTTCCACCGTAGTAGCCCTTTCCAGAGACAGCTGGCACAATCCTTCTACGTGATTTCCTTTCACCGGAACTCCGGTTGACTTCACTTCAACTGATGACGAATAATGATGAACATGGAACAAAACACTCCAAGAGAAAGAACTTAAACGCTCACTATCAAAGACTCTCTTGGCTCACAAAGGCGAATTCTAGATACCGAATTCGTACCTAATACAGATCTGTAAAGATCTATATATAATTACATAGACTCTTAGTTCTAGTTAAACTCAAATACAGGTTAAATTAACCCTAGCCGCAACATACCGTTCGGACGGTCACTTGGCGCGTCCGAACGGCTATGTAAAAATAAAAGGCTGAATACGAGTTTTAACGTGGGCCGTCCGGACGGTATACATGGCCGTCCGAACGGTCCTAGGGCAACATCGCTAACTTCCATCTTCTGGTGCGGCGCGTTCGGAGGCGTCCGGACGGCTAGCGAACGGCCAGCGAACGGGACACTCGGGAATTAGTACTGGGAGCTGCAGCACGTTCGAACGGTCCCTCTGTCCGTCCGGACGGTCTGCGAACGGCTGGCGAACGGTCTTCCGAACGGTGCCCTCGGGTTTTAGTATGAAACCTTTTACTGCAGCACGTCCGAACGGGAGAACTGGCCGTCCGGACGGTCCTTCTTCCATTTCCCTTGAAACTGCTGCACAATCCTCCGAGAGATGCGAGAAACATAAAAGATCGATTTACAATGTTTTGATCACCGAGAAATAGCCAACTAAAAATAACTAACACATTCTTTTGCCACCCTTCGCATTTGCAGTCACCATTCATGAACCTTGGGACTTGAAACAGTCAAATACACATTTTGCTGCAATGGGACTGTTGATTTTCTTGACGGAAAATCCTCTCAGTTTAATTTGCCCACAAATTAATTAGAGATTATCATTTATGAGTAGTAACAACAACTACTTGAAGCAATTTAAAAGCCAATTGGAGTTTATGTGCATTTGTTTCGGAATTAATTAATTTATCGAATAAAGGAAAATACAGACAACTCTTATAGTCTTATGGGACTCATCTACTCACACAGGTGTATTTTTCTATCCATGGTGATGGAGTACTCATTTGTATTCACAACTCTAATTTAAGAGTAATGGTTCCATTTTAATAAGGGTCAGGTTGATCTGACCCCAAACAACTTTTGCTGTGTTAACAGCAGTTGAGAGGTCATCCGCGCGTACTACATCTTCGTCAGTAATATCAGTAACTAAATGAACACCATAAATTTGCAATCGATCACTTGTATTCTACGCAATCATTCCCTTGACCTCCTCTAAAATCTCATGATTCATTCACAACAATCATTCCCCTTGATTTACTCATTCCTTATAAGGAATATGCATCTTATTTCCACATATATTCATCATTCTTAATTGACATTTTAATGATCTCTATCTGCTCGTTCTTAATTGACTCCTCAGTTTTAATCATTTCTGCTGGAACGAAGATATCAGTCAAAACAGTCTTTGATTGCAAAGAAGCCTTGAGTAAATTCACACCCTACCATCAAACCACATAAAAGAAGTGTTGGGAATTGACTCAAATTGTCAACAAGTGTGAAGATAATTGCTGGATAATATAAATATTCAAGTTGGTGGACTCAAGTTATATTTATCTATAAGAGGATAATGTTAGTTTTAAAAGGAGTCCAAGAACAACTTGAAATTGGTTTTTGGAGAAAACATGTGTGGATAAACATGTGGGTTACATGTTTATCTTCTTCATGGATAAGAGTTAGTATTCATGATGGTTTTGTTTTCCCTGCAGCAGTTGGATTTAAATTGTTCTCCTATTTTTGTGATTAAGCCTCTATAAAAGGACATGTAGTCTTTGGTTGAAGGCATCCGGGAAATCTAAATTGGTGAGAGCACTTTGTGGTATTTACAAGGTGTAGAGTTGTTCTTTACTGGGTATTTGAGAGGGACAGTTGAGTGGAGTGTACAAGGGGTTAAAGGGCTTGGGTTTGGGATATTAAATTTGAGCGGTTTAAGCTTGTACCATTGTACTCAATATTTCTCAATAGTAAAGAAGAAGACCGGATCAAGCCCCGTGGACGTAGGCATATTGCCGAACCACGTAAACTATTTGTGTACGTATGTGATTGGTGTATGTTCTCTTGTGCTTTCTTTCAAACTTGTTTTTCGCATAAAGGACTGGTGGAAAATTGGTTGCCAATTAAATTACCAATTTTCCCAACAAGAAGGTAGTTAAAATGTGTAATCATTTGATAGTTGTAATGCACAGAAAACAAGTGTTATTTGCCAAATCAAACCTCATCCATGCCCAGAACGACCACTTTCTCCTCAATATCCCCAACATCCTTGACATTGAACTTGGTAAGCAGAGTGAAAAACGCTATGCAGACTCCAAACACTTGTTTATCACAATTTATGCGGAATTAAAACTATAAAGCAATACACAATTCAATCAACAAAATATCTAAAGCAATAAAGAAGCAGACACAGATATTTTGGTGACGAAGAGGAAACCAATTAGAAACCGATCTAATTGTAAAACCTCTCCGGGGCAGCCAAACCCAGGAAATCACTATCAGAAAATTATCCAGAGATTACAGACACTAGGAACACTTACAACCCTTTGCAAGACCTTGGCTCTGTAAGATCGACAAGCCTCCGACTCGTCTCCTTGCTCACAATCTTCTTCAACGTGATTCTCCTTTATCGGACCCTTCCGACAGGCTTCTCAATAACGCTCACAGTCAATTAATAAAAACCAAAACACTCCAAGAGAGAGAAAATAAACGCTCAATATCAAAGGCTCTCTTGGCACACGACGGCAAATTCTAGATACAGAATTCGTAACCTAAACAGATCTGTAGAGATCTATTTATAACACCTAAAGACTTCTAGTCTCAATAGAACTCAAATACAATGTATTTTAGACCTAGAAGCTACGGGCCGTCCGAACGGTAAGTGGGCTCGTCCGGACGGGCAATTAAAAACACGGGGAATAGCCTTTTTAACACGGGCCGTCCGGACGGGAAAATTCACCGTCCGGACGGTACTAGGGCAACATCGCATTCTTCAGTCTTTTGGCGCGGCGCGTTCTAAGGCGTCCGAACGGACTGCGAACGGGCTGCGTACAGTCAGCGAACGGAGCACTCGGGTTTTAGTACTGGAGTTCTTTAACTGCATCACGTCCGGACGGCTATGAATCCCGTCCGAACGGTTGTACTAGCTTGGCTCTTTTCTTTCCATTTTGCTCACGAACATTAGCCAATACTTCAAACTAACACAGAGTAACAAGAAAGCTGGAGGAAGATGGCTTAACCTCCAGATCATCCATTACCATATATGCAACCGTCCCTATCACATAACCTTCCTCACTAGCGGCGGATGCAGCCCTGGTTGCACTTGTTGGATCTACGCGTTTTACGTTCCGGTCCATCTTCCATTTGCATGAAGGACAAATCGTTCCAAATGCTAGTTCCTCCCCTGCTTGAGCCTTTTATCCCTTATTTACTGTTTATGTCATTTTTCTTTAAAAAATTAACATAAAAACATTCTAACTTTTACCAAGTTATACCTAACACATCACTTGAGAGATCATCCATGCACCGAATTATCTTCAAGAACATCACTTTATAATTAACAGAAGTTTACTTACTAATGTAATCATATATATATATATATATATATATATAAAAGCCAAATCACTCTTAAAAGTATCTTAATACTACGACATGTAGCGTGAACTCTTTTTTTTTTTTTTTTTTTGAGAAAAGGATCTGAAATATTATTGAAACTCATAACATAGCAAAATCAAAGGGAAGAGGGAACCTCTTCATTCCTTACAATATCACTAATACAAGGTGGTATAGAAAACCACACTTCATCAGTGACACGGGTCCTAGCCTCGACGGCTAGTTCATGCGCAGCCATATTAGCTGTTCTCCGTACATGATTAAAGCTGGAAAAGCCTAGGGGTCTGAGACTAGCTCTAATATCTTCAATCAGGTTCCCCTGTCCAGCATTACAAGGACTATCAGAGTTAACAGCCGTGACCACCTGTAGAGCATCGCCCTCAAACACAACATTATGGTATCCTTGCTCGTGACAAAACAGCAGAGCATGTAGAGCTGCCAACGATTCCACCACAACAGGCTCCACATCCAGAGACATAGTCTTGCTTGCAGCTGCCAAAACAGAGCCCCTTCCGTCCCTAGCAAGTATACCCAAACCAATGGTCTTCCTGTGTTTATCTAAGGCTGCATCCCAATTAATCTTTACCGAATTTTCGGAGGGAGGCTTCCATTTCTCCACACTGTCATTATCAAACTCCTCACTCTGCTGCCTATCCCCATTATTAGCCCGATGAAAATCTGCCAAAGCTATTTCCGCATCTCTCACCAGTTTGGTTGGGTGGGTGAAAGTCCCGCCATGCACCACATCATTCCTGCGAAGCCATATGCGCCGAGCCAAAACTGCAAAAAATTCAACCTCTCCGATGCTACACCGACGAACCACCTCCATGAAGATTGTTGAGAAATCACGGCCTTCAATGGGACACTTTTGGAATTTAATCCGAGAACCACCCCAAACGTCAGTTGCTGCCGGACATTCCCAGACTGCATGAATTACCGTTTCTTCTTCTCTAAGACAATTCGGACACGAGTTATTATCACACACACCTCTCTTAACAAATTCCCCTTTGTTGGCAATAAGTTGTGGCAGGCCCTCCACATGTACATTTTGACTGCATTTGGCACATTCAGAGACCAACACTTTTTCCACATCTCATCTGCTGAATCCGAGCTTCCTGGCAGCTGCAACTCTTGTCTCTCCATACCAAGGTGATAAGTGCTCCTCACTGTAAAATCTCCATTCTTTGTACATTGCCATATTAATCGGTCCCTTGGCTGGAGTGGACTTAGCGGAATATTGGTGATTGCAGCAGCTTCTTCAGGGTAAAAAATCTCAGCTATAAGAGGCCTCTTCCACTGCTTCGTGTCTTGATCAATCAGGCTGCTTACTTTCATACCCCCCATCGATTCAATTCTTGGAGACTGAACAGAGAAGGACGTAGGAATGGGGATCCACGGATCACCCCATATATTAATATCTCTCCCATCCCCTACTCTCCACAAGACCCCACTGTGAATCAGTTCTTTGGCAGCTAGAAAGCTCCTCCATACTTGGGACGGTTTATTTCCTAGCTTCACCTCCATTATGGAAGAACGGGGAAAATATTTAGCTTGCATGATCTTTGCAGTCAATGAGTTTGGATTTTTCAAAATTCTCCATACCTGCTTGGCTAGAAGCGCCTTATTAAACATAGTCAAGTCTCTGAAACCCAATCCGTCACGGTCCTTGGGAATGCCCATTTTCTCCCAACTCATCCGGTGTATCTTCGAATTATTCTCCTCATGTCCCCACCAAAAATGCTGCATAAGCCCGTTTAACTCCTTACAAAAAGAATTTGGGAGCAGAAACACACTCATATTGTACATAGGAATTGCTTGAACCACAACTTTAATCAAGATTTCCTTTCCAACTTGAGAGAGGACTTCACCTTCCAGTCATTAAGCATGTTCCATACTTTATCTTTTATGCTCTTGAAAGCTTTGTATCTTGACCGCCCCACCATAGTAGGTAACCCCAGGTATTTCTTGTAACATTGGGTTACATTAAGCCCCGACAGGCGCGCTATTTCCTCCCTTTTTGCTCCCTTTTTGCCAAGCTAGTGTTTTGAGAAAAAAAGATTGAAGTTTTCTCCTTATTGAGCTTTTGTCCCGAGGCATCTTCATACTTCTCTAAAATCTTTGTAAGGCGGCGCCACTCCACCGAATTTGCCTTACAAAAAAGAAGGCTATCATCCGCAAAGAATAAGTGGCTTAACCGTGGTCCTTTCTTGGAAGAGGGCACACCCGTAATAACCCCCGTAGTTTCCGCCTTGCTAAGCATGGAGCTTAGGGCCTCTGCACACAACAAAAATAAATATGGAGATATGGGATCTCCTTGCCTAATCCCTCTCGAAGGTTTAATGTTCCCCACAGGTTGTCCGTTGACCACAATAGAATACGTAACAGTCTTGACACAAGCCATCACCAAAGTCCTCCACTTGACAAAAAATCCCAATTGTTCCATAACTGCATCCAAAAAATCTCATTCCACCCTATTGTACGCTTTGCTTATATCCAACTTTATTCCCATAAAACCCACCTTACTCCAAAGTCTCGTATGCATGGTGTGTAGCGTTTCATAAGCAGCAATTATATTATCAGTAATTAATCTCCCCGGTATAAAAGCACTCTGATATGGAGAGATCACCATTGGTAGTACCAACTTCAGCCTATTCGCCAAGATTTTAGAGATAATCTTGTATAGAACATTGCACAAACTAATAGGTCTAAAATCATTTACACTCCTAGGATTTTTTACTTTAGGGATCAGGGCAATATTAGTAGCATTAATCGAGCCATCCATAAAAGACGTATTCAAAAAATATAACGCAGCCTCACATACCTCCGGACCAACCGTGGCCCATTGTTGTTGATAAAAATCTGTTGTAAAGCCGTCCAGGCCTGGTGCTTTGAGTGGGGCCATTTGGTCCAATGCCTGCTTAACCTCCTCTGCAGTGAAGGTAGCTGTCAAATTTTCATTCATCTCTGCGGTGACCTTTCTGCCTACAGCCGAAGTGCACATCTCAATGTTTTTTGGTCTGGCTGTGGTGAACAAGTTACTGTAATAACTCACAAATGCGTCCTCAATTTCTTCTGGCAACGAACACAACTGACCTGCTTGATTTTGGATTTGTTCCACCACATTTCGACTTCGCCTTTGTGTAGCACAAGCATGAAAGTATCGCGTATTACGATCCCATGACGAAGCCTGTCCTCTTTTGCCCGCTGCTTCCATTTAACGTCTTCTTGCTCCAACAGGTCGTGTATTGCATTTTTAACTTCTGTCTCTTTGTCCCTGGTCAAAACGTCTTCCTCCCCTTGTAACTTCTCTAGTGCACAGATTTTTTCTCGATAGGCCCTCAGTTGCATGAACAGATTTTTTAACCCATACTTTAATAGTTTTCTGGCAGCTTTGAATTCTTCCCTTTATATTGTCCCACGGGTCACCCCTTAATCTCCTTGCTGTCCACGTGGTATGAACCGCTTCAGTAAAGTCATTCCTTTTTGCCCACCCTTTTTATTTTAATGATAAACTGGTTTTTTATGGCATAATTTGTGAACTGATTTTTAAGAGTAAGCCGATTTTTATTTAAAAAACTAGTTATTAAATTAGCGTAATTAATGCGTTTAATTATATTTCAAGAGTTTTTCATATATAAATTATTAATTAAACTTTAGTCAGAACGCTCCTAAAAAGTGGTGTTTTACAGCCCCCAATCACAGACTGCCACATCAACAAAAACTACAAAATTGTACCAAAATAACATAAGCCCAAATACACTAGATTCCTTTTTTTTTCTTCTTCTTTTCTTTTCTCTCCACGCTTGCCGACACCAGATTCCTTCCATTTTTTTTTTGTTTTTGGTCTTTTTCTTCCTTCTTTTTCTTTTCTCTCCACGACACCTTTTTCTTCATTCTCTCATTTTTTTTTCTTCTTTTTCTTCAAACTGCAACAGGGTGGCCATGGAGTCCTTTTTTATTTTTTTTTCTTTTCTTCTTCTTCCTTCTCTCGTGAGTCATCTTCTCAAGCGATTTTTCGGTGTAGAGCCATTTTTTTCGGCCTTTAAGGTGATAAAATCCCTAAAATGTTAACTTTTCCTTCTAGGTTTTAGATTTGAATTCAAAAACGAGTTTTGAGGCATTAGAAACGAGGTTTGAGGCATTATAAACAGATTTTTGGTATTAGAAACGGGTTTTGAGGCGGGTTTGGAGCAAGTCACGGCGGATTTGAAGCGGGTAAGACCCGTGGGTCTGGGGGGTTCTTGAAGGAAGTGGAATGGACCTCTGCGAGGACCAAAAAAGGATAAAACACGAAATGGCACTACAACAAAAATGAGTTTTTTTGGCCTTTTTTTACTTGGCATTTATAATAAATGTCAGGTTTTTTAAATTTTGATAGCATATATTTTTTAAATGCCAAAAAAAATTATTGCCATTTATATAAATGCCAAGATAAAATATTCTTTGCATTTACACATATAAGAGCATTCACAATGGAAGAGCTAAATGTCATTTTTATCTAAAATAGCTCTTTAAATTGATAAAATACCCTCTACATTGGATAAGCTAAAAAAAATGTAAAATAAATTTTTTGTTAAATGAGCTAAAAAAAAAGCTACATGTAGCGGCAATATTGAAAGAGCTATTTTCCTACATTTTCTCTCACGTCTGTTTTTTTCTCCCACTATCTCTCACAAAATTTTATTCCCACGTTTTTTTTTATTGTTTCTCTCACATGTTTTCTCTTTTTTCAAAATTTTCTTCTACTATTTCTCTTTCACATATCATTTTTTCCAAAATTTTCTCCTATTATTTCTCTACCCACATCACTTTTTTCTCAAAAGTTGAAAAATAAGATATTAAGAAAAATGCAATCGTTATAAAAAATAAAAAAATAATTAAAATTAAATGATATAGATAAAAATATAACTAATCGGATGTAGGAGGTTCTTAAAAAGTTATTAGCTAAACTAGATAAATTGAGTTTTGAAGAGTTATTTTACATAAAAAATTAGTTCATTCATTGTGAATGCCCTAAGCCAAGAAATTTACCAGCGTTTATATATATAAGCCAAAAAAAAAAAAAAATCTCTGCATTTACATATTTAACCACTTTCAGAAAAATCAAATTTCTCCCGCAGTTCTCCTTGCCGCTCTCCCTTCCTCAGTAACAATTGAAGCTCACCGTTTTAGATTCACTTCCCCCTACAGAAAGCCTAGAATTAGAGAACGGACTCACGCCCGTGCCGCACGTTAAGCTCAGTTTCACGGTCTACCCAACGAGCCCCTCCGTGACCAAACCGGTCGACGAGTGGAAGGTGAAACTTACAGACCTTGCTCTCTGTCTCCGTCACTGTCCGCGAAGAGGACTTGGAGATCCAACCGCTTGGAGACCTCAAGAAGCGCTGCGGCTGTGCTGAACCCGCAGTTTATTGACTTTATTAAGAGCTCTTGCCAATCAACAACCGATCCAACACTATGCTATGACTCTCTCTCTCTAGCTATGCAAATTGGATCCAAACAAGCCCTCAGCGTCTAGCATCACAGCCCCGACTCTTTTGTCGGTTAGCAAAGCCTCAGCCATTTCCGTGGATCTCTCAGAAAACCAGAGGATAAAAGACTGTATCGATTCGTTGGTCAATTAGGCCCAAGGCTCCCTCTTCATTCGCGACCTAGGGTTTCTCAATCAGTCCACTAGAAAGAACAACGCTGAGGAAGAAGAAGAGGACGCGAAGGCATTGGAGGAAAAGTTCCTGGATTGGAGAAAATGGACGGGATGGAGTTGAACCTCAAAGGTTTTAAGTACAAGCTCAATGTCGTCGTTCCGCCGTCTGACGATTTCGAGTCAATGAGGAAAGCTTGGGAGGAGTTTTACGCTTTTGGAAATCAGGGTTCGTGGATTTTGAAATGAGTTTAAGAGTGATTTTATTTTGATTTGCAGGTAATTGTTAAAGAGTTAAATTGATATATTTTTTGGGCAGGGCATTCGAGGAGTGGGAAGCAAGAGCCTGGTACGATTGTAGTGAGGGGGTCCCGTCGCGGTGGTTTGCGGAGCCGCTTGTTTCGTCTAAGCCTTCCATGTTGGTTACACATTCCATTTTTTCTAGACTTGGAAATATAAGGTATGTGATTATTTCTACCTGTTATTTTGCTTATGCTTATTTGTACTTGCTGGTAGACCTTTTAGATTGTTGATTTTGTGTTTTCAAATTAACATATGTGAGGGTGAGGTGTTTGAAGAAATGCCTCAAAGAGTGAGAAAATGTATATAGTAATTTAATTTGGTATACATCACATATCTGCATCTTGTGATTAGTTCAATTAAGAATCAACTAAGAAAATAAAAATACTAATTAAGTAATTAGTTCAATTAAGAATTAATAATTTACTAAGAACAAGTATAAACAAGTATAAATGGGGTAAATGAAAAAGAGGTCCTCAAAGACAGAAGCAGCCGAGGAGCTTATGCGTTAGCGTGGACCTCGGAAAGCTGTGTCTCTTGTGGTAGAGGATCTGATAGAAACAAGGGCATCTCAGAAAGCCATGGCTGTAGTCCTTAGGGACCCCTGTCAGCTCTTGGCTCGCTATGGTGCCTACACTTTATCTCCATAGTTTTGACCGATCAAAAAAAAAAAAAATGAACTAAAAAGAAAAGCCCTCACAAAACTTAATCAAATGCAGAAATATCTTAGAAAGAGTTTGGCTTGCCTCCAGTGAAAAAATCACCAAAAATCCTCTCGGTCAAGATTGCCTCAAGTGAAAAAATAACCGGAATTCTCCCCCATTCTAGCAATCTTGGCCCTTTATTTTTACACGAGATATCCAATGATTTTTTCAATGGAGAGAAGCCAAACTCCTCAGAAAGATAGAACTACCCTGTACAGTGAGCAATCCCAAATGGTAGAAAACTTCAAGCATGCATTCTTGAAATCCAAAATAGAAAAACTTCAGACTCTCAACATTTCTTCTAATCTATCCTTGCTAACAACAAACCTCAATTATTTGCAACTCTGTTGTCATCTTTAACAGCACTAAATCCACCTCCTCAACTCATAGCTATTGTGTGATTAAACCTATTAACATTAATATTTCCCAATCTACTCTGTAAACGAATTTTCAGATATAAATATGTCAACATTTTCTTTTACCACCTCCAAGAACTAAATTTCAGCTTCCCACTTCAATAATGTGAATTTGATAGGAATTTCTCCGATTAATAATTATCTAATCATCACCCTATGAAGATTTTCATAAGCAAACAATTACAGCTCCACAATCGCATTATCCGGATCAGAATTTTCAAATATGTACTACATTACATAACCCTGGCTGAAAAAAGAGTGAAAAGAATACGCATCGAAAGAGACAGACGAGAGAAATCCTCACCTCGCTTGTTACGTTGGATCCGAAAAGTGCCATTTCTGCAAAACTACACGCTTCGAATCCGACGAACCAATCTTTAAATTTTCAGAAACAGTGTTTAACTATAATTATCATAGAGTTTGTGGATTTTCTGTTTGATAGAAGATCATGGTGATCTCGGGAAGAAACGGTGTCGTCAGGTGCCCTTTGGACAGAAACAAGCCTGAGTCATGGCCCATACATCAGGATCTTAAGCCCAAGAAGGCACTGTTTCAGACTTTCTTATAGTCTCTTAGTGCTCTTTTGGTCCACTGTTGGCGAGTAAAAAAAAATAAGGAAAGCCAGGAGAAGCAGATCCTACAGGGCCTACTCCACACCACTAGGTCGAGGAGCTTCGCTAGGAGTGCATATGAGGAGGTACTTATTAAAAGAGATATATAATAGGTTGATGCAGTAGATGATTTTTTGAACACGATGTTTGATAAGTCTTTTGAACTCGATAATATGTAGGAGTTGATAACAGGGTGGGGTCCCGATAGAAGCAAGCTATTCATAAAAACTCACACGCGCAAGGATGGTAAACTTGTGACTACAAAGGCTGAGAGCAAAATGGTAAGTTTGTTTTTTATTTGTATAATTGTAAGTTTCTTATGATTTTTTTTTTTTTGGACGCATAATGATGTTAAAAGACTAATTGGTGAATTGCTAACACTTTTGACTTATTACAGGTACAAATAGATGAGCTAATGGCACAAGAGCCTCCATCGACTCAAGGGTCCTTACAGGGGACCATTTATTGGGCTTTCAATGACCCATACTCCCAAGGTTTTCGTCAATATAGTAGATGGATGACTGAATCTACAGAACTTGGTTGTTACCCGTTTCAATTCAATTTTATATTTGCTTCTCTCAATATTACCATGTAATTACTAGAATTCTTTGAGATTCATTCTAGATTTCCTTTTTTCTAAAGAGGAAAAAAAAAATTAAAAATAAATAAATAAATAAATAAAAATTCATGTGCTTGCTGGAATTGGTTGAGGTTCTTTCAAGGTTTTATAGGTTTCCTCTATTTTTAATAATTGTATTTTTCTTGTTGGTTCATTTGACAAGTAATTGAATACAATTTACAAAAGTGCAAGTTGTTCATCATTTCAGATATTTCTTTTAAAGCCTGTTTGAGATTGCGTTTGAGAAGTAGAGCTTTTAAGTTAAAAAGAGTTTTTGGGTAAAAGTTTCATTTTTAAGATTTTGCCAGAAGTGTGTTTTAGTCATTTTTAGGCATTTTGGATCCTTAAAAGTGCTTTTTATTTTTTTACCAAACGAATACTTTTTTCTTCAAATAAACTTTTTGCGCGTTAAAAGCAATTTTAGGCCCATCAAAGAAAACATCCGCAATTCTAAGTTTCTTGGCACATAAAATTCAAGTTTTCCTGGCATATAGCCTATGTGCCAATAAATTCAATTTTTCTTGCCACATAAAATTCAAGTTTCTTGGCACATAGGATATATGCCAAGAAATTCAAGTTTTCTTGGCACATAGCCTATGTGCCAAGAAATTCAATTTTTCTTGCCACATAAACTATGTGCCGGGAAAGTAATTTTCTTGGCTTCGTGGCACATATATTATGTGCCATTAAAATTTACTGGCATTTAGTTTATGTGCCAAGAAATAATTTTCTTGACACTGGGATTGCCGATGTATACCTTATGTCGGTAATAAATGCCAAGATGAATTTTCTTGGCACTTAAAACCAATTTGTTGGCACTTAAAAAATGCCAGTAAGAACTGTTTTTTTTGTAGTGTGGGTCAGAAGGAAATGGAGAAAATTTAGAGAAATTGTGGTGATGGGTGTGAGTTTGTGTGATTACCTGAGAAGAAAGAGATGGTGAAGAGTAACAGACGGAGACCCATTGGACTGAAGAAGACAAAGGTTGAAAAATTGGTTATTTTTGTTCTTATTTTAATTATTTGCAATTTTCCTGAATTGATGAGGTGTCATATGAGAATTAAGTGCTGTAAATTGAGGGGATTGCAGACTAACCGGACCATAGGAGCTCTCATAAATTATTCAATAAATTAAGTATTATTAATATCAAAATCAAATAAGGAAACAAATAATACAAATCAAATTATTATGTATTATTATGTTTAATCACTTTAATATGTATATAAAATAATATTATATGTTATAGTTGAACCCTTTCTATTTTAATGTTAAACCAATTTTAGGGCATAATTTGTGAACCAGTTTTTTAAGAGTGAATTGATTTTTTCTTTAAAAACCCGTCATTAAATTAGCGTAATTAATGCGTTTAATTATATTTCAAGAGTTTTCCATATATAAATTAATCAAAAAATTAAGTATTATTAATATCAAAATCAAATAAGGAAACAAATAATACAAATCAAATTATTATGTTTAATCACTTTAATATGTATATAACATAATATTATATGTTATAGTTGAATTAGATGAACTAAATTAATGATAGGATGTACGTAGAAACAAAATAGAAAAAAAAAAAATTCATTGCATTATTAATAAAAAAATAATAAAAAACCTGTTTTTTATTAGGCATAATGATTATTAATCAAAAATCTCATTGCATTATTTTTTATTTTTTCAAATATATAATTGTATATTAATGATTAATTGTATAAATTGTCAAATTTTTACTCAACATAATGATTAGGTATTTATTTTTTATTTCAATAGCAAAAATAATTTTTATAATATATATATATATATGATTAGCATCCTACGAACAGTTATATATTCGATGTCCAAACCAAAGTTTAAAATCACAACAGTCATCTTAGGGCTTATTTTTGCTTAATGTCCATTAGTTTATAAAATCGTTAATTGTTCAATATAACATGCTTCTTATTTGATATTTTTTCAAGGCCTATTCGCTTATGAGATTTTTTGTTTATTTGTATGATTTATCCGAATTTATATGTTGAATAATATATTGGTGTATAACATTTAGTATGTCTTTTTTTATTTAAAAAGGCGTAATATATATATATATATATATTTGCAAACTATAAAGAAAAATTTGATAGAAATGACAAAGAATTTCGCACATACTTTTTCGAATGTTCATAATTTTGAGTTTTATTTATATTAAAATCTAATAAGTATTACACCAACAATATTAGAAATGTTTTCTAATTTTATATTAATGTTTTGATTAAGCAAAATTCAAGTTTTCCTCTTACAATTATGAAAAGTAAATTTCATGATACTTATAAAAAGTACAATTATAATATAACCCTAAAATTCTCGTGCATTGCGCGGGTTATAAGCTCGTAAATCATAATTCATAAACATAATAAATTAAACATCAGTACCACACCAGATTTGACTAAGAAGGAACATAAAGACAATCATGGAACAGAAAATGAGAAACATGATTACAACAAAAAAGAAGTTAAAGAACACCATATTATCAATCACACGCATACGCGCTCTTGCAACTAGAAATAAAGCACACTGATTTTCTATATTGACTTAATTGCTACAATCTGATCGATGATTCCTTCACAAGAACAAATCCCCTTGATTTACTCATATTTCAACTTATCCATCATTTTTAATTGAGTCCTCAGTTTTAATGATCTTTGCCGAAAGGAAGACTTCAGTTAAAACAGTATTCGATTGCAAAGAAGCCTTGAGCAATTTCACACCCTACCATCAAACCAAATAAATTAGGAAGCATAATAGTTATAATTTGATCATAATATTTTACCAAAAATAATAAACAACTAGCCGGAAGTAAAAGAAGCATTTGGTAGTTGTAAGCCATACCTCATCCACGCCGCAATCGACCACTTTCTCCTCGATATCCTTCACATCAAACTGGGAAAGCAGAGTGACAAGAGAGGTGGTACACAAGGCCTTCACCTCCATATCATCCATCACCATGTATTTCACCGACCCTTTCACATAACCTTCACCGCTAGCGGAGGATGCATTGATTGATCTCGGCGGGTCTATGAGTGTTACCATCCGATCCACATTATTGTGGCACGGAGAACAATATGCACCATGCTTGTAAGCCACGTGAACGCAACTAGCGCAGTCATATTTTCCGTAACAGCCATACAATTGACGGAATGTTGACCGAAGGTCTGGAAGTAGGAGAGGGACTTTAGCACCGGGCATGATTACTTTGGGTTCTAGAACAAAGCATTTGTCTTTGTCCGGTTGGATGTAAGTAGCACTCAGATTTTCAATGCTCTGGTAGAGGATTGGCAAGCAGCCTACCATGCCGCCTCCGTCTTTCAGAAGCTTGGTGACAACTCCGACGGGCAGAGTGAAAATGCTAAAGAGAAAATCGACAAATTCCTTGTCTGCTTCAGCGAAGAGCACCCGTTGGCTCTTTTTATCTATCATAAGCTTCAGGCTTACCTTTGTGGCTGCCATCTTAATTAGATATGTCAATGATTATTGTTGATACACAGTTTCCGATTGGTGACGTGGCACGCTTGTTGACCTCCTGATGAAAGTGATCCAAGTTTAACTTTCCCTGCATAACAGAGAAAAGAATAGGATCGAAGAGACCGGGGGTGAGCCGGCGGGGACACTCCGATGCCTAAGTCAGTGTTTGCTTTTGAGATAATGAGGAAACAACAGAAGCTTTAAGAGTGCTAGAGTTGCGTTACCAGAACATGTGGAGGTGACTTGCATTATATAGGCATGGAGTGATTGTTCCCTTGTCAATGACTGACTCTTCCCTGATTTTCTGCGAGGCAGTTTGTTATCAGGATTTGGGTAGTTATCCGTATCAAGATCTGACGAGATCGAGATAGGATTTGGTTGTTATGGCACCTTAAATTTTGAATGCTTGTAGATAATATATCTGATCTCGCACTTTTAGGTACTTGGCATTTGAATGGGACGGATAAGATAGGATATTTGAATTTAATCTCCTGATCCCTAGCTTTTCGGGCTTTGGAAGCCTTAAGCTCAAAGTATCGATGGTATATGGTGATCGAGGTCCGAGGCGGTTCTCGGATGATCGAGGCCTGAGGCCTTCTTGCCTGTTCGAGGCGTTCTCGGGTGCTCGAGGCCTGCCTGGGCTCTCGAGGCTCGAGACGCTCTTGGGCTCTCGAGCCTTGAGATGCTCTTGGGCTTTGAGAACATGGGCCTTCATTGGGCCTAGTACAGGTCGGAATGGTCCTGTGGGGTTGATTCATGACCCAACAATTATAAATCTTCGAAAGGATTGAGTATGGCAAGAGCCCTCTGTTGGCTTGCCTTTTATAGTCTTTTGGCCTACACAGAATTCGCACTTGCAAGTGCCTTCGTATGAAAGCTTACGCTAATTTCCATTGGCAGCTCAACTCCAAATAGCAAAAGTTATGGGGAACAAACGTCTTTCTCATTTTTCTTTCTTTATATCTACGTACTGTGGAATCTGATTAATGCATTTGATCAACACTTATGGGTCGCATAACAAATTAATTAGTTGTACGTAGACCGAATTAACTGATGACTCTGAAAAGAAAAGAAAAGAAAAAAGCGTTTTTCACAGTGTCATGCATAGTAAGCAAATAGCAAAAGCCCTAGCTAGTCAAAAAGAAAAAGAAAAAGAAAAAGAAAAATAGGAAAAAAAAAAAAAGAGTAAAAGATATATAATAACTTATGCTTTGGAGTGGTCATACCTTCAAGGAAAAGTAAGACTTAGCAGCTAAGTTTTAGGATGAAATCGATAGATATTGAGAAAAAGAAAAGAGAAGAGACAACCTAAACATAAAAGAAAATGAGGAATATAAGAATTTTTTATTATTATTATTTAAAAAAAGATGACAAGATTGCATGTAATAACTTATGCGCTAAGACAAAAAAAAAAAAAAAGAGCAAAAGATATCTAATATTAACTTTTGATTTAGAGTTTGAGTGGTTATATATATATATATGGAAGTTGCTTTTCATGGAAAAGCAACAGCTAGTAGTTCACCATCATGAATTTCTAGTAGTGCATTCGCTTTACCTTTGTCGGCCTTGAGGGTTCGTACGACATGTTTCTCGCATTTTAGCTTGACATTGTCGAAAGAGTAATTAATTAATTTAGTGTTTCCCAGCTACAAAAGTTTGTTTAAATTAAGTTTAAGCCTGCTATATATATAAAGGGGTTTGTTAGGGGTTCTCCCCTAGTGTTCTTCTAGTATTCTTCTAGTTTTACGTAGAACATAATTTAAAAAAATATATATTGTAATACATTTTTTTGCCAACAGATTAATTTTTATGAGTTAATATTTAGATTATAATGTTTTAAAACTTGTTTTTTGATTCAAAACTAAAACCTAAAGGTGGAAGGTTAACCCTTTAGGGATGGTATCACCCAAAATGAATTTGATCATCCTAAATTTAGTGCTAATGCATCAAATTTGTTGCTAATGCCTCAAATTTGGTACTAATGCCTAAAAAAACCGGTGGTGAAGGTCACTACAATTTTATTTTTCTTAAATTATGTTCTATGTAAGACTGGGAGAACACTAGGGGGAGAACCCCTAGCATTTTCCATATATAAATTAGTAGAAGAATGTACCAATATTTATCACTCTATTTTATTGAATTACACTTAAAAAAAAAATAAAAGAAATAAAACTAAAACTTTAAAAAAAAAAAAAAAATGGAGGTTTTAGGCCCCTTGGCCAAACAAGCCCCAAAGTCAAGCGGGTGGTTCAACTACCCCCTCTTGCCAATATGGAAGTGTTCGAACCACCTACTAGACATTTTGGGGTGATCCGGTCATCCCTATATAACCAAAAACATTTTAAGAGGGTGGTCAAATCACACTCTAGTCGTTTGGAGGTGGTTCAGACACCCTAGGTCAGCTAGCGGGGTAGTTGAACCACCCAATGGCCTTGGTTGTAGTTTGGCCATCCCTTAAAACATCATCTCTATTTTTTTAGCTTTTTATAAAAGTACTTGCAGAATTATTTTTTGTCAATGGAGGGCATTGGCAATTGTTTATAGTTAAGGGGAATAATGACATAATATAAATTTTAGAGAAGATACTGTCAATAAGATGATAGTTTGAGAATAATACGTGCGCTACCCAAGACTTACTCAGACTTATGGATACAATAAAAATCTTACAAATTTTTTATTTTACTGTATTTTTCTATCTATAGAGTATATTCAATATTGAATATACAGAAATTGCAATAACATATATATTCATTTGTATTAACAACTCTTAAAGAGGAATGAATTCGTGCGGTGCGAACCATTTAATAAGGGTCAGGCTCATCTCAGGCCAATCAAATTTTAAAGTGTATCTTGAAAGTTCTTCCATACTAGGAATTTTCTTCATCAGCAATATCAAACATGTACGTCCTCAGCTTTAATGATCTTGTCCAAAAGGAAGACATCAGTCAAAACGGTCTTTGAATGCAAAAAAGCCTCGAGCAATTTCAAACCCTAGTATCAAACCAGAAAAAAAAGAAGTAAAATGTATAGTTATAATATGTAATCATGCATACTAGTAGCGCTGCCTTGTTCAATGTTTACCAGACAGGCAGTAAAAGGACTTTTAGAAGTTGTGATGAACAGATCGAAAATTAGAGATGATTATTGATTGCCATACCTCATCCTTGCCCAGATCGACGACTCTCTCCTCTATAGCCCCCAGTTCGTTGACATTGACGTTAAACTTGGTAAGCAGAGAGATAACAATAGTGGTGGACAAGGGTTTCACCTCCAAATCATCCATCACCATATATGTAACCGCCTCTTTCACGTAACCTTCCTTGGGTGATGACCTAATTGCGCTTGTTGGGTCTAGGAATGTTACGTTTCGGTCCATCTTAGACTTGCAATTCGGACAAATTGTGTTTTCCTCATCCGCCACGTAACTGCTACAGCTGTAGGGGCACCTATACAGTTGACGGAATGTTGACCCAACGTTTGGCAAAAGGATAGGGACATCGGCACCGGGCATGATTAATTTGGGTTCTAGCAGAAAAAGTTTGCTTTTGCTTGGTTGGATGTAATTAATACTCAGATTTTTAAAGCTCTGGTAGAGGCTTGGCATGCTGCCTACCACGCTGCCTCCCTCTTTCAAAAGCCTAGCGACAGCTCCAACAGGAAGAGTGAAAATGCTTAATAGAAAATCAACAAATTTTTTGTCTGCTTCAGCAAAAAGCACCTGTTGCCCTTTTTGGTCTATGAAAAGCTTCAGGCTTACGGTTTTTGCTTCCATGTTAGGTGCTGGCGTCAATGATTATAAATCTTCAAATGGATTGTTCAGTATGGCAAGCTACGATTTCTATTACAATTTCCAGATAAACATAACAAAGTTTAGCAATTAGTTAAAAACAAGAACAAAAAGAAGAAGCGTTTTTCATTAGTGGGTTGTTTCTTTTATAATTTGTATATTCTAGATATGTCTTGATGTACATGTTCATAAAATGTAATGTAAAATTATAATTTAATATATAGTCCCGTTCGAGTTTCAGCTCGATTAAAGCATTTGTAAGTTGTGTAACTCCGATCCTATACCTTTCTGATGTGGGGAAGGTCCACTGTACTCGCTTCCTAAACTTCTCTTCCGTCGCTTCCAATGGTCTGAACCTGATTCTGTTGGTCTGATGATCTTAAATCTTTTTGTAGGACTCGTCTTTAATTGACCGTTGGCTAGTGTCCTCAACAGTCAACGCCTAGACACCCCCTGGCTATTGGCTTATACGGCACAAATAGATCAAACCAACATACATATGTGATGGCCTCCGCTCTTGGGACCAAAGAGTTTAGCCCGACAAACTTGGAAGTTAATTTTTAAGGGTAACTCGTCTTTTTATCCAAACCTCAATACCTCTTCATCTTGTTACCACTCTTTAAATAGCTGGAGCTAACCACCATGTCGAATATAAGATTAAAGATGTCACGACTTCGTGTTTGAGTAATTAAGGGATTGAGTGCCCTCTACAATCTTTGCAGCCAAGTCACTTTAGAGTGACTTGTAGGGTCTTCTTTAACAAAATTAAAAGAGGAAGGAATTATTCTACTCCCAAGCAGAGGGCTTCGTCCATGGTACTTCTCATAGTAACTTGTCCTATCATTCCTATCTAATTTTGCACCACAGAATTTTACACAGACTAGTTCTTATTTTCAAATTACTTATGAATCACTTATATATATATATATATATTTCCACCGTGCCAAGTTAAAATGCAAGAAAAGATTAGAATCTCAAGTACTTCGATGCTCAGATTGATAGCAATTAGGATAACAAATGTGAGAGGAATCTTATAACATCCATCTACTCAAATAGGTGAGTGGGCAGCTCAAGAACTGTTCAAACAAGTGTGTCCAATAAAAATCTTTAAAAAAATGTATTTTACTGAATTTATCCATCCATATAGAGTACATTAAATATACAGNGTGCATGCTGTGGGTGGTCAGCAACCCATTTGATTTTTCGATTTTTTTTTTTTTTATACCCACCATGATTCTTACCGGTGGTGGCCGCACCACCCTCAGAGGGCCACCCCTAGTGCATGCTTTTGGGTGGCCGGCCACCCATTGGAGGTGGGTCGACCACCCATTTGATTTTTTTTTTTAGTTCAACCTTTTTTTTTTTTTTTTGAAAAATTGAGTTTTAAAAAAATTTGATATCAAATGGTTTTTTAGTCATTTTAGTTCAATTCCAATTATTAAATATGTGATGATACCAAACTAAAGAATTGGAATACTTATTCCATTCCAATATTTTCTATTCTTAGGAATACTTATTCTTTTTTCTAATGGAATAACCATTCCGCAAACCAAACGGGTCATTAATGTATATGTGGGACTTGTCCCACATTGGTAAGATTGGGAGCCAAGGCTCCTCTCTCTCTCCTATATAAGGAGACTATTGTATCCATTCTTATATAGGAGAGAGAGAGAGGAGCCTTGGCTCCTAATCTTACCAATGTGGGATAAGCCCCACATATACATTAACAAATAATATTGGTCAGGTTGATCTGAATCCAATCAAATTTTACTATGTTAACAGCACTTGAGAGGAAATCCGTACTAGGAATTATCTTCAACACCAATATCAGATTATAATTAGCAGAAGATTACATGACAGCAACTAAATGAACACCAAAAAGTTACAATCGAAAGAGCTCTTGCAACTAGTAACTAAGCAAACTGATTTTTGACACTGCCTTCATTGCTATAATCTCATGATAAATTCATAACGTACAATCAATCCCTTGATTACCTCTTTCTAACACAGAAAGTAAATCAGATTTACACATATCCGTCATCCTTACAGGAATCATCTGTTTCAGTGATCTCTGCATGCTCGTCCTTACTTGAGTCCTCAATTTTAATGATTTCAGCCCCAAAGAAGACCTCAGTCAAAACGGTCTTTGAATGCAAAGAAGCGTTAAGCAACTTCAAACCCTAGAATCAAACCAGAAAAATAAGTAAAAACGTTATAAGATGTAATAATACTAGTGGCGCTAGCTGCATTTCGTAAAAGGTACGCAGTAATAGAAGCATTTTAAGAAGTTGTAATGAACAGAAAACAAGGGATCGATGATTATTGATCGCCATACCTCATCCATGCCCAGATCGACGACTTTCTCCTCAATAGACCCTGTTTCGTTGGCATTGACATTAAACTTATTAAGCAGAGAGACAAGAGTAGTGGACGAAAAGGGCTTCACCTCAAGATCATCCATCACCATTTACGTAATCAACCCTTTCACGTACGTAACCTTCCTGACTAGTGGAGGATGCCCCAATTTCGCTTGATGAGTCTACAAATCTTACGTTCCGGTCCATCTTAAGTTTGCACGAAGGACAAATTGCGCCAGAGTCAACAGCAACGTAAAAGAAACAACTAGTGCCAACAGTAGGACACTTGAACAATTGACGAAATGTTGACCCAACGTTTGGCAAAAGGAGAGGAAGTTCAGCACCAGGCATGACTACTTTGGGTGTAAGTAACACTGAGATTTTTAATGCTCCGGTAGAGGCTTGGCAAGCTGCCAACAACGAGACCACCCTCTTTCAAAAGCCTAGTGACAGCTCCGACGGGTAGAGTGAAAATAATTAACAGGAAATCAACAAATTTCTTGCCTGCTTCAGCGAAAAGTACCCGTTGCCTCTTTTTGTCCATGAAAAGCTTCAGGCTTACGTTTGTTTCTGTCATGTTAGATGCTGGCTTGACTGAAAAAAATTTATGGTTTGTATCTATTGCCATGCCTGTTACCCTTTTAATAGCTAGTCTTAAGGCTGTATGGAATTTACTCTGGGAATTGAAGTGCATTCTTTTATAACCCTTTGCATTTGCAGTCACGATTCATGAACTTTTGGAACTTGGAAAGGTCAAATATACTTTCTCACTACTAAAAAAAGGAGGTTTAGCGACACTGATATTTGGGGCATTTTTTGCCAAAAAAATGCCCACAATGGCTTAGCAACGCTTTACTAAGGGCACTTAGAGAATGTCAGTTTTTATAGCGACTAGAATATAAATTCGGGACGCTTTTTATTGAAAAATGCCTCTAAAATGGGGTGTTTAAAACAAAGTGTCCCCTTTTAAAAAAGGGGGTGCTTGCCTAGAAAAGCATCCTATTTTTAAAAAGGGGACACCTGACAACTAAAAATGTCAGGATAATGGATGTGTTTTGTTAGCGGGTCCACATTTGCATACGGGACATTGGTTTGGTTTTTTTATGTCGGGTATGTGGTGGAAAATGATGTCGATGGCTAATGAACTTCCGGGGGAACCAAACATGGAAGTTGCACCATTTTTTTTCAGCAAGATTTTTTCAACATGTGCCTAAAATGAAAATTCTTAGAATGGTTTTAATTCTAAGTGCAAGTGCTCTTTATGGTGGAGCATGATAATTCTTGAAAAATTATGACTGTTGGTGTAGACAGTGTTTTGTATGATATCCCAGGGCGTGGGGATGGGCATCTGTCAAAGATACGGATCTGAGGTCTCAGGTGGAGGTTGCCAAATTTTCGCCAAGGTGGAGATTGTTGATGATGGCTCAAATTGTCAACAACTATTTACTTAGTAGTCAAGGTTTGTTTACTTGTTGACCAAAAATTATTTACTTCTTGGTCAAAGCTTGATTACTTTGTGAAGAAGCAACTGACTTTATAAAAGGACATGCAGTCCTTGCTGAGACTATCCGGAAATCCCAAGATGTAGAAATCCAAAGCTCCTTCTTCAATGTGAGGAAAAGAAGAAGAGAGCTAGGGTGGGGATGGGGCAAGAGAGTAAGTTTGTTGTCTAGTTCAATTATCATTTGTTGAGAGGAGTGTATGAGGCTTTTCTTTGGAGCTAAGTGTAATTGGGTGGTATGGGCATGTACTGTGAGTTGTAAGAATTTGCTCATAGTGGAACTCTCTTGTTGGTGGACGTAGGCCAGGTTTTGGGCCAAACCACGTTAACTCTTTGTGTACATGTGTTATTGGTGTATGTTCTCTTGTGCTTTATTTTCAAACTTGTTTTTCGCATAAAAGGCTGGTGGGAAATTGGTTGCCAATTAATTACCAATTTTCCCAACACGTTTAGCACCAGGAATGAATAGCATGGGTTCTAGCAGAAAGTGCTTGCTTTCGTCTGGTTGGAATATGCGAGTAACACTCAGATTTTCAATGCTCTGGTAGAGGCTTGGCAAGCTGCCTACCATGCCGCCACCCTCTTTCAGAAGACTCGTGACTGCTCCTACCGGCAGAGCGAAAATGGTAAAGAGGAAATCCACAAACTCCTTGTCTGCTTCTGCAAAGAGCACCCGTTGGCCCTTCTTGTCTATGAAAAGCTTCAGGCTCACCGTTGTTGCAGCCATGTTTAGGTATGTAAATTATTATAAACATTCTAAGGGATTGAGTCCAGTAATAAGTGCCCTCTTGGCTTGGCTGCTACCCTTTTTATAGTACCTTTGGGCAATATGGAATTCACTCTTCGAATTGCCTTCTTTTGCTATACCCTTTGCATTTGCAATCACGATTCATGAATTTTGGGACTTGGAACAGTCGAATAAAGATTCTGCTGCAATATGGAACTATTGATTTTCTCGATGGAAAATCACTTCAGTTTTGGCCACAAAATAAAAGAGAGATTTATGAGTACTACTAGAAGCAATTTAAACCTGAATTGGTGTTCGTGTCTTGAAACAGTCAAACAATCATTTTTCTGCAAGAGACTGTTGATTTTTTTAATGGAAAATCCTTGGAACTTTGACCACAAATTACTAAGTGATATATGAGTTGTAATAACTAGTTCAAGCCAATGGGAGTTTGCCGCAGTTGTTTCAGAATGTATTGAATACGGAGACAGCTAACGTCTGCTGTAAAACCAACCGAGGGCCTAGATTTAACAAAAATTCTTCTTGGTTAAATGTGGTCGTTTTTATTACAAGCAAAATGACTCAAGCATAAGTAGTGATAATGAAACACTTGGTTACTCATTCACAATTGGAAAACGCATCTCGCATTCTCAACTAAGTCCTTAGTTCTAGCAATCTCAGTCGGAAGGAAGACGTAAAACAGTCGTTGATTGGAAAAAAGAGTCGAGCAATTTCACACCCTAACATCAAACCAGATAAATTGAGTCATGAAAAGCTTGGAAGGGATTCAGTCCATGAAAAGCTTAGAAGTGCCCTCTTCTGGCTTTCCTGTTACCCTTTTTATAGGCTATATGAAATTCTCTCTTGGAAATGAAGAGCCCTCTTTTATTACCCTTTGAAATTGCAGTAACGATTCATGAACCTTTGGGACTTTGAAAGATTCTGCTGCAATATGGAACTGACTGCTTTTTGAAGTACTAAACATTAAATAAGGGTGGGTGAGGTTGTTCTGAGCCCATTCAAATTTTACTATAATATAACAACTCATATCATATGAAAAGCCATCCATACTAAGAATTATCTTCATCAGCAATATCAGTTCATAAATAACAGAAGTTTACTACATGACTGCAACTAAATGAATTAACAACATAAAGTAACAATCACTTGTATATTATCCTGGATGAACAAATCCAACAGAGCCGTTGCACTTAGTAATCTCAAGATTCATTAACAACTATAAATCCCTTGATTTACTCATTTTGATACAGAAAGCGGATCATGTCCCCTCATTCTTAACTAAGGCCTTAGTTGAGGCCTTAGTTGAGGCCTTAGTTGGGGCACTAGTTGAGGCCTTAGTTGAGGTCCTAGTTGGGATGATCTCTGCGGAAGGAAGACATCAGTTAAAACAGTCTTTGACCGCAAAGATGCCTTGAGCAATTTCACACCCTAGCAAGAAGCAAAATAGTTATAATAGTGTCGCTGCCATTATCAAATACCCTTAAATTTAACCACTTAATTCAATGTTAATAAAAAATAATAAACAAACTGACAGCAAAAGAAGCATTCGGTAATTGTAAAGCATAGAAAGCTAGGAATGAGTGCATGGCATTGGCATACCTACCATCAAATCAGATAAATTGAGAAGCAAAATAGTTATAATATGCAATAATACCCTAAATTTAATGGCTTTGCTCTTCAATAATTACCAAAAGTAACAAACAAACTGACAGCAAAAAAAGCATTTGGTAGTTGTAATGCACAGAAAGCAGGGGATGAGTCATGAGTGGCATACCTCATCCATGCCCACATCGACCACTTTCTTCTCAATATCCCTTAAATCCGTGATGTTAAACTTGGTACGTAGAATGTCAAGATTGCTGGCGGAGGAAAGGGGTCTCACTTCCATATCATCCATCACCATGTATGTAACCATCGGTTTAACGTAACCTTTTTCACTAGAGGCTTCCCTGATTGCTCTTGGTGGGTCTATGAATGTTACCGCCCGGTTCATCGGAAGGCCGCAATCAGGACAAATTGTGCTATTGTCATCAGTCACGTAACTGGTACAGGTGTTGTTATAGCATGAGGACGAACACCTATACAATTGACGGAAAGTTGACCCAAGGTTTGGCAATAGGATAGGGACTTTAGCACCAGGCATGACCACTTTGGGTTCTAGCAGAAAGGGTTTGCCTTTGTCTGGTTGGATGTAATCAACATTAATATTTTCAATGCTCCGGTAGAGGCTTGGCAGGCAGCCTACCATGTCGCCTCCCTCTTTCAGAAGTCTAGTCACAGCTCCGATAGGCAGGGTGAAAATGCTAAAGAGAAAATCAACAAATTCCTTGCCTGCTTCAGCATAAAGCACCCGTCGTTGGCTCTTCTTGTCTATGAAAAGCGTCAGGCTTACCTTTGTTGCTGCCATTTTAGTTTTGTCCAATATAATAAAACTTCAAAATCAAAGGGATTGAGTCCAGTAAGTGCCCTCTATTGGCCGCTACTACCCTTTTTATAGTCTTTGGGCTATATGGATCGGAATTAACTCTTGGAAGTGCCTCCTTTTGCTACCCTTTGCGTTGGCAATCACGATTCATGAACCTTCGGGACCTGGAACATTCCAGTCAAATCAACATTTGCTGCAATAGGAATGTTGATTTTCTCAATGGAAAATCCTTTCAATTTTTGGGCTCAAATTAATGAGAGATTTGCCGAGTCATGTTAGAAGTCCCTCTTGTATCCATCTTAAGTCCATCAAAAAATGATGTGACTGTTAAAATCACCATTAGGCTTGTGATTGATTATTATTGGATTTTGATTAAATGGTAATTTTAATAGTTACATCATTCTTAGATGGACTTAAGATAGATTTCTAAAATTACTCAGATTTGCCTGAGTAGTTATAACCACTTGAAGCAAGCAACTGAAGATGCCAATTGCAGTTTGCGATTTGGAACATTTCGCATAACTAAGATTAATATTACCACAAAAGATAGATATTGTTGTATTAAAATGGATACAAAATTACGCAAATTACTAAACATGCGTCTAAATCTTCGATCTAAAATTACAAACAAATTTTACAAAAAAAAACTTCTATAAACTGATGTAGCACAACTTGATTGAAAATGAGATAAATTCAAATTTTGAAAAACTCAATCATATTGTACCATATCAGTTTGTTTGTTTTTTGTAAAATTTGTTTGAAGTCTAGCATTTTCCATATATAAATAAAAAATAAAAATCATAACTTGAAGGGATTAGCTCAGTTAGTGGAAGCTGAGGAATTTGAGTACCCCCACCACCCCACC
>VIBQ01000120.1:0-11711 GCA_006937295.1 Carpinus fangiana | reverse complement strand
AGTGCGTTCGAACGCACCAAGTGCGGTCGAACGCACTTGGCAGGGGTCCAATTCTTCACTTAGTGTCTTTTTGCTCTCTTGTGGCCAACTTTTGTTGTAAAGACCTGCACAACTCAAAACACTAAAAACACCAAAAATAATTAGAAATTAACAAAGCTAAAGGCCTAACAAATATAAGTTAAAGGGGTCAAATATACACAATTTGACACTGATCACTAATCTAATTTTTTTTGGATTTTTTTTTCTATACAAAAGCACGAAATAAATAAAATAAATGCACAATAAAAATAACTAGTAGAAAAATAAAATTAATCTAAGCAAGCAAAATTAATTTAAACAAAACAACGATTCCCCGGCAACGGCGCCAAAATTTGATACGTACAAATTTAATTGTACTCGCCAATTGCACGAGTCGTTTGTAATACAGTGGATGTACAAGTGCGAGTGTCGAATCCACAGAGAATCGGCTTTGCTAAAAATCAATTCTAAAATGCCTAAATTAATCCTATCTTAACCTAGTCCCAAAATCAAACACATGGCGTGCATAAAAATAAACTAAATTAAAATGCAATAATAAACAAATAAAGGCGTGCAGAAAATAAAACTTAATTAAAAAGCAATAAAATAAAGAAATAAAAATGCTAAGGTCCCTAATCTACCTCACCATAATTTAATCAACATATAAACATGCCTAGTTCATACTTCAACAACGATTACGCTACTAGGCGTATTCTATTTGCTATTAATTAGTACATACGCCCGTCTATCGATTAAGCACTAATGCATATCCTATTGTTGCTACAAAATCTTGTCAAACTAAACAACGCAAACACTGTTTAGAGGTCACAACGGATATTGGTCAGAAGACGAATCATCCGATGTATCTCTGGTTGCAGTGAAAGTCGACGTTTAATGAATTGCAAACAACAATCAACACACTTTTGTCACTAAAATGCACTGAAATGGATAAACATAAATTCAAATGACGAACGGAGTATTAAACTAAGCATAAAAATAATTAGATAAAAAGTATGGTGAAGGGAATAAGAGACTAAAGCAAAATAAACAAAAGCATTAAATTAAATTGATGTTTAGGAGTGTTTACAATGAAGAACGGGGAGGTTTTGGGCCACAAAGGGCGCCTCAAACGCATCCCAAGCGTCTCCCAAGCGTGAAATTCATGAAATACAACGACTCCTATTTATAGACAAAGTTTTAGTGTGCTGCCAGGTCAGTGGTGCGTTCGAATGCAGGAGTTGCGTTCGAACGTAATGCTGCGTGTGGTGTTGTGCATTCAGTCGCAGGTGTGCCGCTGTGCGGTGTGCATTCGAGAGTAGGCGCTGCATTCGAACGCATGTGCATTCGAACGCATGTGCATTCGAACGCACATAACTGCCCACGGCACAAGGTTGAAGCGATGTACAATAGGGCCGGCTAGAGCAACGCGTGAAACGCGACTGACTGGACCTGTGTTCAAACGTGAGTCCTGCGTTCGACCGCAGTTGCGTTCGAACGCACCAAGTGCGATCGAACGCACTTCCAGGGGCTTGACTACTTCTTTGCTTCATTTCTCCCCTTTGAGCCACCTTTTGCACCAAAGACCTACAACACACTAAAACACTAAAACACTAAAACAAGATAAAACATTAGATATTAACAACACTAAGAGCCTAACGAATGTAAATTAAGGGGTTCAAATAAGCACTTTTAGGCACTCATCAGGTACATTGCCACTTTTTAAACTTAGAGGTTAAAATTGAAAAACCACAGAAACTTCATGGGTTAAAAGTGAATTTTTCCCAATATATTATCTATCCACACTTGCAATGATCTTGTTGGGTGTAGCAATATGTAAGCAAATTTCATACATTATTCTTAATATCTAGCTACTCAAAAGTCAAAACCTCATTACTTCCTTGTCTTGTGCAATAAATGGAAAGTTGCTGCCTTAAACTGATGATTTGTCCATGGACCCAATAAATGTGTAGGCATTTTTGTTGATAGACCTGCGTCTAGATAATATGAATGGGTGAGGAAATTATAATAAATTTGTCAAATTCACGTTATGTTCAAGTAATCGAGTTTGCCATGCAACATTGAGAGGTAGACCAGTATTTCTGAAGTTTTTGGTGAATTATAGTATTTCTATTTGATACTCAGTTATTGCTTAGTAAGGAAGATACTTTTTGGTGGGGAAGGCATATTTGAGATGCATCGGAAGCTAACTTTTCAAAGTTACTGATGATGTTGTGCTCTCAGGTTTATTGTTAAATTTGTATTTATAGCTGCTTATTTTTAACGTAACCATCATTTAGATGTGTATTATGTTACATTGTGGTGTAATACTGTAGATGTTGTAATTCAATCATGCGTCAAAAAATAAGAATCAGGAAACTATTTTGAAAATGCTATGTCATTATCACCAACAAACATAACATAGCTTGCTTATTCTCTGATCAAGTCGTCAACTTTTGTTTTATATGAACTGGCTAGTGATTGATAATGTAATTTGGTAGAAATATTCTGAGTGATCTAAAGAGATATTTGCAATGATAATCATAAATATAAGGGGAAGAAGGCTGGCTATAGTAGTATAATAGCTTCTGATGTATTCCACCGTTGAAAAGATTTCCTTGCAATACTCAATGTGTGAAGGGATGTAAGTTCATGTAGAGATGGTATATTAATGCTATAACCATGGTTCAATATTCTCCAATTTGCAAAGTAGTGCTAGCCTTTCAAAACCTGGAAGAATATTATTGGAACACCCAAAAAAGAACTCCATCATATATGCTTGAATACAAAAATTTCAAAAGCAACTCGATAAAAATCTTGGGAGTGATCTATTTAAATTGATTGCAGCATCTAAGCTAGGGTTAAACTTGCCTTGTAGTGGCAAGGAACCATTATAGATGTTCTAGCTTATATCTAGCTTGTTTAAGTTTCTCAATGCAATTAACTCTACGTTTGATATTCTATCATGCTCCTTATTTATTATTTGTTTCTTTTATTATTTTCAGTTAGTGCGGAGAAGTCAACAATCTCTATGTTGTTCGATCGCTTCGATTTGACGGAGAAGGCTAGGTGTTGTTTTTTGAGCCATGCATATGTTGTCACATCATCAAGAACTTGTATTTTTTTTTATATGTTTTGATTATATATATTTGGATAACAGTGTTGATGTATAGAGAAATTTTTACTTGATGTATCGGACCTTATGACGTGTTGTTTGTTAATTGTTTATATAGGATGAATGTGGTTAATTGTTACGTGTTTATATTTGGATAATAGTCTGGATAACAGTATTTTGCATATGATAATGTTCTCTTGATCAGCTTGATAAGATTAGGATTGATGGATATTATATAAATCTTGATTATCAGGTTTGGCGTTAAATATCGGCTTGAATTAGCTGGAAAATTTTAATATAATAAGCAAAACCAAAAAAAAAAAAAAGAAGGCTAACGTGGCAAAATTACCACGTTACCCCTAGGGTGACATGGTAAAAATACCACATTACCCCTAGGGCTAACGTGGTAAAAATGCCACATCACCCCAAGTGTAACGTGGCAAAATTACCACGTTACCCCTGGGGTAACGTGGCATTTTTACCACGTTAGCCCCTAGGGGTAACGTGGCACAATTACCATGTCACCCTAGGGGTAACATGACAAAATTACCACGTTACCACGTTACCCTAGGGGTAATGTGGTAATTTTGGCACGTTACCCTTTGGGTGACATGGCAGTTTTACACGTCAGGACCCATTTACTAACGTGTGAACAGTAACACGTTAGCAAATGGTAACGTGGCACATCTCTAACACGTTAGTAAAGTCCCAGTTCTAACGGACACATCTCTGACGCATCACACACATTAGTAATGGCATGTTACTACCCATTACTAACGTGTCAATGGTCTTGACACGTTAGTAATGGGTCGTTAGTAAAAAACCTGTTTTTTTGTAGTGTAAATCGAAAGCTAACAATTAAAGATGAATGGAAGGCTAAAGAATGCCAAAAATATAGAGTTTCTACTCTCAAAGGCGCCTCCAAAACGTAGGTTTTACAAAAAGAAAAGTTTCCTATTTATAAGAAAAATAATGTTGCCAGGTCATGTGCAAGTGCGATCGATCGCACACAATGCGCTCAAGTGCACTCAACTGCTTTAGAATTCCCACGGTGCAGTCGAGCAAGCGATGGGCTAGGGCTACGCGTGTATCTTGGGTGTACGTGGTATGTAGTCAATCGAGGCCTCTTGGGCTCAAGCGCAGATGCGCTCGATCGTGTAATGCTCAGGCTCGATCGTAGGTGCGCTCAATCATAGCTCTTGTGCGATCGATCGCACTAATAGGGACCAGTTCACCCTTTAAACCGCATTTTTATGCAATGACTTGCAGCACAATAAATCACAACAACTAACAAAAACATTAGAAAATAACAAAGTTAAGAGCTTAACAAACATAAGTTAAGGGGCTCAAATATACAATATTTGGCATTCATCAGTCTTCCTCACACTAAAATGGCCTCCATAAGCATGATCATGACAAAAGAGATGACATTGGATTGGTCATGCTCAGGTATACACCTCTTAATGATCTGATCAGAACAATACTTGAACAGGTAAGGATCGTCCTAGAAAAAATGCTTCACCATGGACAAAAATTTGGACCTATCTTGTCGCCCCCACTGCTGAGGCAGTTGGCCGCTGACAAGATAGTTCACTATGTCAGCAAACCATGGTGTAGGATTATGAGCAATGTGCATCAATTTCTCATCAGGGAAATTTTCTGAAATGGAGCTGGCATTGTTGGTGTAATCCATAGTTATCTTAGACAAATGATCCGCCACCACATTTTCGAAACCCTTCTTGTTCTCGAATTTCTATGTCAAACTCTTGAAGTAGCAAGATCCATCAGATCAGACGAGATTTAGCATTTTTTTTGGAAAAAAGATACTTCAATGCCACGTGATCTGAATAGATGATGACTTTAGATCCTAGCAAATAGGATCAAAACTTGTCCAACGTAAAAATGACTGCCAACAACTCCTTCGTGGTGGAGTAATTAAGTTGTGCATCATTCAGAGTCCAGCTCGCATATTAAATGACATAGGGTAGTTTATCAACACGTTACCCCAAAACAGCTCCTACTGCATAATCCAATGCGTCACACATGATCTCAAAAGGTACACCCTAGTTGGGTGGCTGAATAATGGGTGTGTACGTCAGAATGCTCTTAAGGTCCCCAAATGCTCTCTTGGAGTCCTCATCAAATACAAATGGGGCATCCTTCACCAACAATTTGCACATGGGCCTGGCTATCTTGCTAAAGTCCTAGATAAATCGCTTGTAGAATCCTGCATGGCCCAGAAAAGTGCGAACCTTCTTTATTATACGTTGGGGTGGAAGGTTGGAAATTAGGTCCACCTTCACTTTGTCAACCTCAATCCCCTGTTGAGATATGACGTGCCCCAATACAATACCTTACTTGACCATTAAATGACACTTCTCCCAATTAAACACCAGGTTCTTCTCCTTGCACCACTCTAAAACCAAAGTGAGGTGGTGCAAACACTCCTCAAACGATGAACCGAAGACAAAGAAATCTTCCATGAAAATCTCCAAGGAATGCTCTACCATGTCAGAAAAAATACTGATCATACACCACTGAAAAGTAGCGGGTGCATTGCATAACACAAAGGGCATGCGACTATAAGCGAACGTCCTTCTTCTGATCTTTGGGGTCCACAGGGAACTGGTTATATCCAGAATAACCATCCAAAAAACAATAGTATTCATGCCCAGCCAAGCGCTCCATCATATGATCAATAAATGGAAGTGGGAAATAATCCTTCCTAGTAGCAGCATTCAACTTGCGGTAGTCTATGCATACTCTCAATCCTGAATAAATACGAGTTGGTACCAACTCGCCATCCTTGTTCTTCACTATCGTTAATCTTGTATGCTTTGGTATGACATAAATAGGGCTCATGCACTTGCTATCAGAGATTGGATAAATAATCCTGCATCCAACAACTTGATCACTTTCGCCTTCACAACCTTTGCATAGTTGGGTTGAGCCTCCTCTGTGGCTCCCTCGATTGCTTGGCATTCTCCTCCAAATGTATCTTGTGCATCACCACCAAGGGGCTGATCCCCTTGATATCCTCAATAGTCCAGCCAATAGCTTCCTTGTGCTCTCTTAAAACCTCTAACAATTTCTCCTCTTGAGCATCAACCAAATCCGAAGCTATAATTATAGGCAAAGAGTCTACTAGACTTAGGAACTTATACATGAGAGTGTCCGGTAGAGGCTTAATGTAATACCCCGATAAAAATGACCTTTTTATTTGTAGAGAACCTTTCCACTAGGGCGTTTAACAAGAGCCTTTGGTAAAACTCCTTAGACAAGACTTAAGACCCTTAGTGTTAACCTAATCACCCGTGGAAACTCTAGAAAGACAGAAGCCAAACACTAACCCTCAGGAGGCGGACGCACGATAGGTCTAGCGGACGTACACTGTTTGTCTGTAGTACAGACGTATGGTAGGGGACCACCGAACGTATGCTGTTTATCTGTAGTACAGACGTAAGTGGGACCATCGAACAACCGCTCTACAAATAGTACAACAGACCTACGCGGGACCACCATACGTACGCTACTTTTTGAGATACCCTTTGGGTAATACCTGGACGTACGAGACACCTTTTGGACAATTGTACAAAGACCATCGGACGTACGCTAGGGTTACTGGACGTCCGCTGCTCTATCAGGGAGTTGGTAGCAAACTTTCCCTATAAATAGCCCGCCCCTCCTCTTCATTTCTCACGCCTTCTTCTTCCTCTGGTATGCCCCTAGGCTGTCGGAACCCTTCATTAGTGTTTTGAGTGAGAAATCCGTGAGAGAGAACTTCAACGAAGAGTTTTCGAGGAGAGGAGACCATGTCCGTGCTTAGCTTCGGGGTAAACTCTATTCCCTCTGTAATTATCACTTTGTTATCTCGTGTTTCTGCCTTGATAATAGTTTTCAAAATGCGCACTAAACGTTTTCTCAAGCGTGACGATGTTTTCAAAAGGTTTTTCTCAAAGAATCGTGATTCTGTGATTTCTTACGTTACATGTAATGTTTTGCTAGCTTAGGAGAGGCTTAGAAGTCTATAAAAGCCACTAGGAACATGCACTGTCCAAATCTTGAAACAGAGTGCTTAACACACTGAGCGGACGTATGCCATCGAGGCTGGACGACGGTCAGTGGGTAGAGCACCTATTCTTAAGTTTCACACGTGTATGCTCAGGCTTGGCTACATTTCTAGGTTTCGTAAGACTTAGAATAACGGCGTCTTGTATCCGTTATAACAGGAAATAGCTTGGTCGGAGGATTCGCTTGAGTGCGCAAGGTAAGTAAACACTTACACCCCTTTTCATAAAACGTGGGATATGTCAGTTGACTGACCATGGGTATGATATGAGCATGTTTATTTTCCATAATTGTTTGGTAACTGTGTTGTTAAATAAACTGGTAAGATGCATCGTAAGACATGATACGCCGGTATGTGCAGTATAAACAGCCATGGGCTTACTGTATAAACTGCATATTATGGTCAAATGGTGGTGTTATATAGGGCTTTGGATCCATTGGTTTCGTGACCTTGATGCAACCATTCCCAATGGTTCGGTCACTACAGGACGAACATCATTAGTTGGTGTGGGCCACTCGGGGTCGGACCCGATCTTACCACTAATGTTACGTACGGTATGTTGTACAATGGCTGGGGCACTAGCGTTGTATTATAGGTCCCTAGGGACAGCATCAACCTTACTGAGAAAGGGTAATATCTCAAATAGACCATATATGGGAGTTATGACTTATAAAGCATTAGCTTTATCTACATTAAAACGCTTAGGTAATTATCGCCGGTTCTACACCATAAGCTTTGAAACCCTAAAACTATTAAATGGTGTATTAGCGGAAGTAATGCCCTCTTTTTAGTTATCACTCAAATGCACGTTTACCTTTATTAATTGGGCTCATGTCATACCTATGTGTGGGGTTTACTTACTAAGTCGTTAGACTTACGCGGTTATTATTCTTTAGGTAACCTGATTCACTGCTATTAAAGTGGCGAGAGTTGCTACTACCTGACTGGTTATGTTTTATCTATAGTTATAGGTTTGTCTTTATTATTTAGTAGCTCCACGTTCTTACTTGATGGATTATAGTCATACTAAGATTTATTCACCTTCCCTTGCATTCACTTTTATAGTTTTATAAGGGCTATTGCCCGTTGGATCACAAGTTGGCTCAACTGGGTAGATTGCCAGTGACTCCACCAAATTAGCCAAGGCTAATTTTGGGGGCGTTACACTTAAGTTCCTTCTTTGGGGGATCAGGTATTGCTGTCTCCACCTTCTCACTGTTCAGCAGAGGAGCAGTCTCCAAAATCGCATCTACTTGCTCAATCAACTTATCCAAATCCAAATCTTCTCTGAACTGAGCGAAGCATGCCTCTAGGGGGTCCTCTATGCTTGAGTCTTCAACAACCTCCTCGTTGATCTCCTCTATCAAGTATACCTGTTGCATTTCATTGTATTCCAGTGGTTGCTTTCTGATATGGAAAATATTCAACTCTACTATCATATTTCATAAGGAAATCTTTATCGCCCTCGTCCTACAATTGATCAGGGCATTAGCCATAGCTAGAAATAGTCGCCCTAAGATCATCGGTATTTGACTCCCTACATTTTGAACCGGCTCCATGTCAAGCACAATAAAATCCACTGAGAAATAAAATTTATCCACCTTAATCAAGACATCCTCAACTATTCCCTGTGGAACCTTCACGGACCTGTTAGCCAATTGCAGTGTCATGGATGTGGGCTTCAACTCTCCTAGCCCCAACTGCACATAGACTGAGTATGGTAACAAATTTACACTTGCTCTCAGATCCAATAATGCCCTCCCAATCTGGCTGACTCCTATCATGCACGTAATAGTAGGACACCCAAGGTCCTTGTACTTGAGGGGCAACTTGCATTGCAGGATTGAACTAACCTGCTTGGTTAGGAATGCCTTCTTTGGAACATTCGTCTTCCTCTTCACTGTGATCAAGTCCTTTAAGAACATGGCATATGAAGGTACTTGTTGGACGGTGTCCAAAAATGGGATATTGATTTGGACCTGCTTGAACACCTCTAGAATGTACTCAAACATCCCTCCTTTCTTGGGCGCTTGTAATCTCTCAGGATAAGGCGCATTAGTTACAAACAACCTAGGAGGATCCTTAACAATGGGGGTGGCTATAGATGGCTCAGCATCTCTTTCCTCCTTTTTGCCACTCTCTTACCCTTCTTGCCCAGTAGGGTCTTCTTCTGGCTCCACCACCTGATTGTCCACTTGTCTCCCTGACCTTAGTGTGACAATCGCCTGCACATGTTCCTGCTCGTGCGTAGGATTTGAAGAGTTTCCAATCGCAAATGCCTTAGGATTGGGCACGGGCTGACTTGGCAGCTTTCCCTTATCTCTCTCGCCCAGGTGATTGGCTAACTAACCCATCTGCATCTCTAACTTGGCAATCGCCTGGGAGTTTACCATGGCAGCACTCCTCATGTCATTAATGGATTGACCAGTCATCTTTATAAAATCCTTGTGAGTCTCTTCCAATGACTGTGAAATCGATTCTAGGGCTTGAGTGGGAACTTGGTACTCAGATGTTAATGCTGAATGAGCCAAGCGAGCATGATTGGGAATCGTCGGAGGGAATCCAAAAAGGTATTGATTGTGAGCATGATGAGAGGCTCCTCCCTGATTCGATGATTGGTTCTGCTTCTAATAAAAATTAGGGTGGTTCAGCCACCCTGGATTGTAGGTTTCAGAATAAGGTTCATTTGACTACTTCCGATAGTCATTGAAAGTGTTCACCTGTTCCGTAGGGTATTTGGAAAAAGCCGGCATAGATGGATAATTCTATGCTAAGTGCATAGGACTTGCATAGACGTAACAGATATCAACATTGAAAGTATTGGCAACATTGATGGACTGACCTACAGTGAGGGCGTTGACCTTCTTGGTGAGCGCATCTATCTTCATGTTCAACTCAGTTTCTCCTTTTAACTCATAGATGCCTCCTTTCTTGGGGATACGAGTAGATTTATCCCGACAACTCAAAAAATCCCACTGTTGTGAGTTGTTGGACAGCTTGTCCAATGCCTTATATGCTAAATCCCCCATCAAACTTAAGAATGCCCTTCCGTTCATTGACTCGATCATGCTACAGTTGGGCTGAGTCAACCCTTGGTAGAAGAACTGAACGAGTCTCCACTTCTCATATCCACGTGGAGGGCATCTTATCAATAACACCTTAAATCTCTCCTAACTCTTAGAAAATTTCTCGTCCTCCTCCTGAGTGAAAGAACTTATCTCCTTTTGGCATTCGTTCACTTTAGACATCGAGAAAAACTTGCTCAACAAGCTTTCCCAAGATGTAATGGATCCGAGAGTGTTGGAATCCAACCATGCCCCAGCCTTATCGTGCATAGAGAAAGGGAAAAGTCTAAGGTCGATAGACTCTTGGAAAAAAATTTGAAATTTAAAAGTGGTGAACATGTTCGTCAATTTCTTTACATGACTATAAGTATTTTCAAGGTCGAGGTTGTGGAATGATGGTAGGAGTTGGATGACGAGTAGCTTCAAGTCAAAATGGGTGGCGTTGGATGGTGGCACCACTATACACGAGTGGGAACTAATCGCAACAGGTGCAAACAAATCCCTAAGTGATGTAGTGAAGTCAATGATCCAAGCTCTAGCTTGCTCAACATTCTCATCTTTTGCATCCTGATTCTCAAACCTACGTTGCCCCACATTCTCCGGTTGATTCACATTTCTAACACTGTCCCCCATCTCAACCTTCTCTCGCTCAACAGGTGCTCTCCAATTTCTCCTAAGAGTTCTCTTTAAGTCGGGATCTAAAGGTATCAATTCTAAGTTCTGGGATCTCCGACCGAGCATACACTAAACAAAAAGGTACGAAAACAAAAGGACTAACTAGAAAGAAAAAAATATTCACAAAAATAAAACAAACAAACAAAAGATAAAAAGAGTCAGACACAATTTTTTTTAAAAATAATAATAAAAAGTAAAAATAAAAATAAACCAAAGAAATAAAAAATTAAACTTTGTACTTAGCTACTTCTTGTTCGTTGCTGCTGACTGCAAAGATGCACTCAAGCGTAGGTAAGGTGTGATCGAGCATAAGCATGCACAAGTCAGTCACCTGCTAGTGCACTCAATTGCCACTGGGGTGCGATTGAGCGTGACAGTGCAATGCACTCGAGCGTCGGTTTGTTCTGTGCCTGCGCACAAGTCAGGAAACATCAAGCGCAGGCACGTAGACAGTCCTGCAATAGGCCCGAGTGAGCTCGAGAGTAGGTAATTTGCGCTCGATCGCTCTGGTAGTGTAACGCCCCCAAAATCAGCCTCGGTCAACTCGGTGGAGTCACTGGCAATTCACCCAGTTGAACCAACTTGTGACCAACTAAGTAATCGCCCTTGTAAAATCGTCAGAGTATATGCAAAGGAAGGTGAATAAATCTGAGTTACTACAATCATCAAATAAGAACATGGAGCAACTACGTAGTGAAAACGAACCTGTATAATAAGCGAAACACAATCAAACAAGTAGTAGCGTCTCTTGCCACTTTCCATGGCGATAAGC